>RJWM01010850.1:0-61905 GCA_004363535.1 Dasyprocta punctata
GAGTTGGGCAGTTTGTTGGGGTTGGGAAATCAGGTGGTATGTTCCCTCTTGCTAGGCATCACTAAAGTCTGGAGAAATTTATGCACGTTTCTTTTTTTTTTTTTTCTTCAGGGGGCCACAATAGTACATACATTGCACATTGTCATCCCCAAATCATTCACCTAGAGCACAAGACATCTGCATTCAATTGTCTGAACAATACCAGCACCAATTTTCTCTTCAGTGAACTCAGAGAAATCAGTAGTATAACTGTCTTAACTATTTTTTATATACATATAATTATTAATATACATACACATATACATATGTTGTTTCTTTCAGCCTCTCACACTAATGAAACAATACAATGTTTACACATGAATACACACATTCCTTATCTATGCTATATAGGCTGTGAATGCACAACCTAGCCTTTTCTAAATATTTGTCTGCTGTTTCCCTAACTGAAGAATTTTGAGTCCTCAAAAGAATTGAAAGCAAAGTACACGAAACCATACATTTCCGGTTTCACCTAGACACCGTCACCAACTCCTTTATCTTTATAGGTGTGCGTATGTACTACTTTTCTTCCTTAAGTTGCAATCTTTATGGCACTCTATCTTTAAATATTTTAGTAAGACTAAGCATAGCTTCTTTCCTAACAGCAAAACAATCACATTTAAGACATTTGATGATAATAAAATTTTCTAGTGTTTCATCTATACTGTAGTCAGGGAATTCCAAGGAAAATGACTACATACAGGACACATAATTTATAGTTACATTTTATGTTAGTCACCCAGAGTCAAATACAAGAAGTGTAGGAAATCTGTCTACATACCAAAGACCTAGAGAATTCAGCCGAGGGCCTGGATCCCATGGCAATATACTGCATAAGTTCAGCTGAAAATGTAGAGCCCATGACAATGCCTCCCATGAGTCCAACTGGAGTCCCAGAGCCCACCACAATGATTCTTGCAAGTCTGCTTCACAGATCTGGCTGGGAAGTCCCAAGGGTCAGCAATGGAAGCTAGAAAGTATGCCAGCAGAGTGAAGGATCTGTGACAGGTTGAGGGTTCCACACTGGAACCCAGAAGCAACGTTCAAAATAAGAACCAGGGCTCCCATGAAAAGTACCACAGCCATTCTCAGTAACAGCGAGGTCCCAAGCTCCTCCGACAATAAGAACAGCCAAGTACATATCAGGAAGCCAGTGTGACAAGCTTCTGGAGATTGAATAGCACACGTCTTCACCTCTGGAACCAGGAAGTGATGCTAAAGTAAGGACCAAAGTGACCCGCAACCAGTCTCAGCCACAAGGTCCCGAGTTCCTCTGATGATAGCAGTCGAGTTCATATCAGGAGCTAGCGTGACACATTCCTCCCCAAGAACCAACAGCTCCAAACACCACTTACGAGAACCTGAAACCCACAAAGCTACTCTTCCTCTCCAGGTCTTCTTTTTATGCTGGTAACAGTCCTCAGGTGGGCCTTCCACGCTCAACCCCACCCTGATTCAGTTCAGCTGGTGTTAAGTTGATCACCAGTTACCAATCCACTATAATCTATATCCAAATTTCTTCAGTTGTTTGAAAAATGTACTTTAGAACTTTTTTTTTAAAAGTAGGATTCCAGGGCTGGGAGTTTGGCTCAGTGACTTAAGCACCTGTCTGGCAGGCGCAAGGTCATGAGTTCAAGCCCTGGTGCCGCAAAAAGAAAAAAAAGGTAAAAGTAGGATTCCATCAAGAATTCACACATTACATTTCATTACTAACAGTTTCTTCACTTTTATCCCCAAATGGTTCCTTGTCATTTTATTTGGGGAGCGAGGGTGACATATTTTAGTTGATTTTTAAAAGCTTGCATATCTTACTTGATTAGATTCAATGTTTACATTTTTGGTCAGCATTCAGCTGATTCTCTGTTCTTGGTTATTATATCAGGAATTACATACTAATGTGTTTCATGATTCTATGGCTGAGCACTTGGTTAAGGTGGTGGTGTCACACAGTAATTTGAAGGTTGTTTCCCAGTCCAGTAAGTAATCTGTGGGGTGATACTTGGAGAATGAATCTCTCGTTTCCAAAAAATCTTTCTACCATTTAATCATTTTTATTAAATATTACTTTAAAAATAATGTTTGTTTTTAATCATACTAATAATATAATCAATGTAATAAATCTTCAGATATTCACTCTACTTTCATGTCATAAACCTAATTTTATCAAATCTTAAAATTCCTGCATTTGCTCCAGGTTTTCTTTGTGTGTGTGTGTGTGTGTATGTGTGTGTGAAAAGAAACAGATTCCACTGAGACCCCTCTGAACTCTTATCCCACTTCCCTACTTGTCTCCAGAGATCACCATTGTCATGAACTCCTTGATTCCCCTCTTCACTCATCCTTCTCACTATGTGTGTTTTCTACTTCCTCTATATTTGTGTATATATATTTATAGGCATTAAATAGTATTGTTTTGTACACTGTTAATCTGTGTCTTTACACTGTATGAATCAATTTACAAGTTGCTTTTCTATTCAATACTGTGTGTTTTTTTATTTTTTGAGACAAGGTCTCACTATAGACCAGACTAAACTTGAACTCAAGATGCTTCTGCCTCAGCCTCCTGAATACTGGTATTATAGGTGTGCATCAGTATGCCTGGCACAACATTGTGTTTTTGATAACTTCTCATGATCATTATGATTACTGAATAGTGACAGTATCCCATTGTGCAAATATCCTAATTTATACCTGTACTACTGTGGATTGGCAGATATTTAAGTTTTATTTTGTAAACTGTAACGATGATTAGCATAGGTATCTCCTTGGGTGAAACATACATATGGTTAATATCAATAGAAATGGAAATCCTGCCTTGGAGCTTAAATGCCTTATTTCACCAGAAATTGTATTTCTATGAAAAAATTGCAGTATACTGTCACGTGCAGGGTGAAAAGTCCAGTATTGTCTACACTGTTGATAATACTTCTAATTTTTACCAATCTGGTGGGTGTTGAGTGATATCTCCACTGATCGATATATTTTGTGTATTACTGGCCACCCCCCCATGTTTTTTTTCTCTGTTGGATTATCTTTTTCAGTGTGTAGTAGGTAATTATAAGTTGAGAATAGCTTTGATTTTTTGTTTTCAGGTATTTTCCTCCAGCTTGTTATCCTCCAGCTTGTAGATATTTTATACTTTAATGTGTCCAATTTACCTGTCTTTTCATGTGTGCTCTTTGTTTTATCTAAACTTTTTCTGCAGCCTTAAGATCATACAGATACCCTTCTGTAGTTTGTCAGACAGAAGCAGTGGAGCACATCTATGCAGAAAACAGGAATAGGGAAAATGCTGTTTAAATTCCTGCAATCCTGTACCATTGCTTTTAGTCTTTTTGTTTTGTTTTAATATAAAAATTCCTGCAGCTTTCCTGTACCCTCTTTGTCTACTGTATTCATATAGTGCATTCCCACTTGGTTTAAGCTAATATGATTTAATTTCCTATTATTTCTGTTAAGTGAATTCAGATTAGTAAATTCAGATAATTTAGATAAGTAAAGAGGGAAGGGAGGTATCGGGGTGTGTGCGTGCGCGCGCGCACGTGTGTGTGTAGGAGCATTTTGAGGGTCATGAAGACCAGGAGAAGCGGCAGCTCTGTGGTAAAACAGTAGCTGGGAGAGGCTCCCAGGCAGAGGTCGCCATTCACACCGATCCCTTATCTTACCTGGTGTGGGCCCTCTTTATAGAGGCAGAAACCGACCTTTAGAGAGGTTAGGTTGCTGCTCGCTGATGCCAGGTGGTGCAAGGCTATCGAGACTTGAACTTAACTGTGTCAGACACGTCAAAGGCCTCTATCCTAGCAGATAAGCAGCTGACCTCTTCCATGGGTCCTCAGCTCAGCTGCACACTCACTCCAGGAGTTTTTGAAAATACAGCCCTTCTTTTCCCTAGGAGTCCCCGTGGGCCTAGCGAAGGTCGTCACTGCAAAAGTTACCAAGCGATTAAGCTGCGTACCCAGGGATGTGACCTGCTGCTTCATCCCGTCTTCTGAGCCAGAGAGCCCTAAGCTTAGTTGCACTTCAGAATCACTAACGCTTTCGGAATAATACAGATCGATGCGCAAAGCTGCCCAGCCAGGCTTGTAACTTGCCCCTCCGGCGACTGCTCAGGCGGCGATTCCGAAGAGTCCCGCTAGGGGGCGCAGCGGCATCGTGAGCCGCTTCCGGGCAAGAGAAGGCGGGTCGGAACGAGGCGTGGCCCGGAAGCGGACGGCGGCAGCTTCCGCTCTTGTGTCGGGGAGGTGGCGTGAGCGAATCGCGCACCTGTGGCAGCCCTGGGCGCCCTTCGGGCTCTCTGCCGACAATATGCTCCAGTTTCTGGTGAGTGGACCCCTGTGTGGGTGTCTTCTGCATCCTCCACGCCCCGCATCAATGTTCCTCTGCGGGCGTTCTGGTTCCTGTGAGTGGAGGCGTCCGGGGAGTGCAGGTTCTCACTCCACACTGTGCGCCCCTCGAATCCGCTTGCTAGAGCCCGGGCCGCAGAGGGCCCGACGGGCCGCTGCGGCGTCTGTGAGAGCTGAGGGCGGTCGCCATACCACACCTGCTTATGCCGCCTCGTCCGACCTTTGAGAGTGGCAATCAGGAGCAAGCAATTTTCACCAAGTCGTGCGTGTGCGTGTGTGTGTGTGTGTGTGTGTGTGGCGGGGATGGAGTAATACCGTGAGTAAGCAGATTATTTCTCATGGTCCCTCGAGTTAAAAACGCCTTTTCTGGCGAACTCAAGTGTATTTCCAGAATTGCTAGTGAGTGTTCCAGCGGACTTAACATATTTTCAGTGGACGTTTTTTGACCAAAAACTTACTGTGCAGTTCAAAAACTTGACACTTTCAACCTCTATTGAGGCAGATACTATCTTTCAGATAGTCTGTGGAAACCCGGTGTTGTAGGAATGAGTTGCTTTCCCAAAAGTACTTTTGGAGATTGATGGTTAAATTTCTTTTGTCAAAAGATGATCCTTGAAGTAAACTGCCTAATTAAGACGTTATTGCTCTGTTCCCTCTGAGAATTTCTTCAGCACCCTAAGTGGATTTCAGGGGTAATTATAATTTACTTGTAGGAAACGCTTACTTAAAGGCAGTGTCAGCCCCCAGGTGTAAGATGATATAAGTGAGCTTCCTACTAGTACATCTGTTGCTTATTGGTACGCTGAGAAGATATTCATTTAGTTAACTTTTTAAATGTTTTTGCAGAATGAATTTACTTGAGACTATTGCTTTATAGAAATATGCTTTATATTTAATATAAAGCAATTTTATGAATTTGGGAATTCACAAAATTGTCAGCATTTAAGAAAAGATGCTGAAACAAAATAGCTTCTATATTGCAATATTTTTTAAAACGATGGAATATGTAATTTGGGGAAGTATTTAAACTTCTCCCTACAACCTATTTATCTCTTTTGGTTTGCTCTTTGTGTGTGTGTATAGAGTTTCTCATATAAGAGAAACAACGGAATATTTGAGCTCGCGTGTATGACTTATTTCACTTAATGTCATGTTCTCAAATTGTATCCATTTACCTACCAATGTCTCAAGTTCATCTTTCTTTATGGTAGTGTAGTACTTTGTCTTGGTTGAAAAGAAAATTTGTGGTATGTTTCTTTTTTGTTAAGAATCTTTTTGGTTTATGTCTTGTATTGAGTGATGTGTAGATAACAATGCACAGCATAATCACTTGTTCTCATTATTTGGTTATAAAAGTTTATTTTTTCATTAAGTGGAGAAGAGATACTGAAGCTGTTCATTAAATTCCTAGCACAGATGTAAAGCACTGACCAGCATAATGCGTTGAATAAGAGGCCAGCCTCTAGAATCAGACTCTTGTGTTTGTATCCTGCCGCCATCATGCTCAAGCTGTGGGAGTTGGGGCAGGTTATTAAAATTTCTTTTCTTTTTTTTTGAGACAGGGTCTCAATATGTAGCCCAGACTGGCCTCAAACTCATGGCAGTCCTCCTGCCTCAGCCTCCTGAGTGCTGGGATTATAGGCATGTGCCACCACGCCTGATTTATTTCTGTTTTCCTAGCTTCAGTTTCCACACTTGAAAATGGGAGCTCATTTCATGTTTTGTTGTGAGGATTAAAAAGAGATGTTAATAATTCATTAAATACTTAAAAGCTTTGGCACTTACTAAGAATTTAGATACTGTTCATGTTCTCTTTCTTAAGGTGTTACTGAACTTTGATTTGAATTCTTCTCAGCAGTGAAGATTGTCTTCCTTAGAAAGGCAGGTGACAGGAGAGGTTTGGAAGCGGTGACAGTCGCAAGTTAAGCATGTCATCACACCTTTGGAGCCCTCTAAGAGGGTCCACTGCTCTTGACTGTATGCTTGTGTATTCCTTTCATAGTCCTTTTTCCTTGAATTAAAATATTTGTCCATCATTCCTAAACAGCTTGTTCATAGAGTAACTACAGTTGTTTTAAGAGCACTTTCCAAGGGAAAGGGCTTTGTGCAGTGCCTGTGACAATTACTGTTTTCTTCTTACCCCTTAAAGTCAGTGGCACTTGGTACTCTAACCCTTCATTTTTAATCCCTCCTCCTTTGGCTTTCAGACCCCATATCTGGTACCATCACACAGTCGGTCATGTTATAATGTGACAAAATTACTTTTTAAGGAAGAACTTGCACCAAGTGATGGTGAGTAGTCTTACTGTTGCTGAAGGATCATATTGGGGTGCACCAGTTGAGAAACTGCTCTGTCTAATCTCTCCTGTTATTGCTTGGTTTTTCCTGCTCTCAGTTATTGTGTTGCTCAAGGCTTAGTCCTTGACTACCACCACACTTCTAGCCAAACCCAACCTTAGGGAATGTGTTCTTTGTCACTGTCAATTTTCACCTCTTTGTAACAGCTTTCAAAACTACCTTTCAAAACTACCTTGGGCTCCAGTTCCATGGTATCAACCAGCAACTGAACATGTTTGGACCCATTATCTCTTCCTCCTTCCTGGTCTCTACTCTAACCTAATTTCTTTCTGCCCCTGCTCTGAATTTCCTAAACTTGAAATGTGACATAATCTTTGACTTCTTTCTTTCATTCTCCATGTCATTTTCCTGCTGTGAGCCTGGCACATAAATTTACTTACTCTATAATCTTGGGCAAATTCCTTAGTAGCTTTTGCCTTATTTTCTTACAGTATTACTGGACAGTGATAATACTTGCTTTATAAGGTTGTGAAGAATAGGAGTTAACTCATGAAGAAGGAGAATGTTACCTTGCATGTGGTAAGCACTTGCTAAATGTTATTTTAAAAGCCATTTTAAGATTGTTCTTTATGCAAACCTGTGTTCCCATTGCTAACTTTGCAGAGTGGTACTTTTCACCTCTCCTGTCGTACTAGCTACACTTTGGTAGCCGGTATAAGATTTTGGCTTTAAATTGGAAGGTTGTGTTAAGTTCTCTAGTTCAGTTAATATGCTGATGCTTTAGTCTACATTAAGGTCCTTAGTTTGGAGACATGTATAAGGCATTTAGTCAATACTTCGTGATTAATTTACAGTACATACCTCCATATCTACAGTCCACATCAGCAGGTTCATTCAACTGTGGATTGAAAATATTTGAAACAAAATGCAGATTTTTCCTGTCACTATTCCTAAATAATACAGTGGAATGACTATTTCCATAGCACATGCATTGTAATAGATACTGCAAATACTTTAGAGATAATAAATTAATGTATATTGAAGTATGTGTATAAGATGCTGTGACATAAAAGAAGGGACTTGAACATCTGTAGATTTTGGTATTGTGGGTCTTGGCACCAATCCCTGTGGGTAGCGACAATGGCTTTTTAAAATGTCTTTTTAAAATTTTACTACTTCTTTTTGGCTCATTACTGTCTCAGTCTTAAGATACCTGAACATTTGCCTCAGCTTCTGTCTTTTCTTGTTTCTGAGACAAAATACCCAACACCCCAAACTAAGGGAAGAAAGGTTTGTTTAGCTCACAGTTTGTGAAGATTTCAGTCCATAGTCAGCTAGCTCCAAGATAGGGTGGCATTTCAGAGAAGTGGTTCATGGTGGACAGAAAGTAGCAGACCACAGCACTTTCTATGCCTTATATTTTATCCAGGCTACTTAGGATGTATGACACTCACACTCTTAATCCTAGTGCCTTTGATCCTAGCATCACACCATGAATCAGTCCCAGCATCACACACTCTAGATCCAGCTACCTCAGAAAAAGTCCCACCTATGATTGCATGAGGTTTTGTGGGAGTCATCTACACAAGCCATGACATTCCACCCCAGGACCCCCAGTGACTCATGCACATCCCTTTATGCAAAAGGCACAAAGTCCATCTCTAAGAGCTGCCAAAGTCCAGATGGTTTCAGCATTGCTGAAAAGTCAAAGTCCAAAGTCTTCTCTGAGTTTTAGGGCAAACTTATGTGAAGCCCCTGTACACCTGAAAGTTAAACACTTCCAACATTCAGTGGTACAGAAATAAGACATTTCCAATCCAAAAGTTACAAATGAGGATAACCTGGAATGGGAATAAAGCAAGACCAAAATCGAGCAGGGCAACCATTAAATCCCACAGTTCTACCTCCAGCAAATTTGGTAATCTGTGGCAGGTTGTGAACTCAAAAGGAGTTGAGTGGCTCTGCCCTATGTCGTTTGGTGGTCTTCTGTCTTGGGCCAGCTTTGCTCCCTTGCAGCTTTTCTCAGATGATCCACGTTCCTGTCTTCTCCAAACTTATGGGATCTCCACTGCACCTTTGGCTTCACACAGCTTCACATACTGCCCTCCCAGGGACACACTACCTGACCTCCCCAGCCTTCTGAATTCTGGGTAGAAGCCTTCCTGACCCCACAACTCTTGCATTCTGCATGCACCTAAAACCAGTACCATGTGGATGATGGCTACCACCTGGAGCAGTAGCCAAGCTTTCTTCCCTCTTGGCTGTAGGAGTTTAGTGCCAGTGAACAAAATTCCTAGAAACAACTTCCCTAGGCTGCCACCATTCTAGAACATTGTGCTCTAGGGCTGTCTTCTCAAAGCAGAGTCTTTCACCTTTGCAACTCTGAAGCTATAAATGCTGAACTCCTCTTGGTTCTTGTGATGTCCTTGGGCCATCTTTTCTATTGTCTTTGTCTGTAGTACGTGACCTTTTCTTGCTAGTCTTTTCATCAACCAGTTCTCCTCTGTTCCATCTTTGCAGACTGTAACTTTACTGGAGCTCCCTTTCTGGCCTGATCATTTAAATTATTCTGCTGGGCTCTTTGCTCTTGATTTTCAACATAAGTTGGGCTAAAGGCCCCCAAAAGTAGCCATGCCACTGCTTCAACATTAGACTGCCTTGAAATTTCTTCTGCTAGATTAATTAGTCCACTACCTTTAATTTCAGTGTCAGGCAAAATTTCTGAACATGAGCAAAATGTGGACAGACTTTCTGCCAAGCATCACACACATTGTCTGGAGTCTTTTTTTTTTTTTTTTGCGGCACCGGGGATTGAACTGACAGCCTCGCACCTGCCAGGGCAGGCGCTTAAGCCACTGAGCCAAACTCCCAGCCCTGGTTTTTTTGAGGCAGGGTCGCACTGTGTAGCTCAGGCCGGCCTTGCGCAGCATTGTAGCCCAAGCCGGCCTCGAACTCACAACGCTCCGCCTACCTCAGCATCCCGAGTGCTGGGCTTAAAGGCGTGCGCCACCACGCCCGGCTTGTCTGGAGTCTTTTTTTTTTTTTTTTTTTTTTTTGCGGCACCAGGGGTTGAACTCACAACCTCTCACCTGCCAGGGCAGGCGCTTAAGGCACTGAGCCAAACTCCCGGCCCTGGTTTTTTGAGGCAGGGTCGCACTATGTAGCTCAGGCCGGCCTTGCACTCGCGTTGTAGCCCAGGCCGGCCTCGAACTCACAACGCTCCGCCTACCTCAGCCTCCCGAGTGCTGGGATTAAAGGCGTGCGCCACCACACCCGGCTTTGTCTGGAGTCTTAACAGCCAGTGCAGTCCTTTTTCCCAGCAGAAACCTGAGACTGGTCTTTACCACCAGAATTTCTATCAACATTCTGGTCTTCTGAGCTCTGACCAAAAACTCCCATCAAATATAGCTTCAGGTGTTCCAGCTCTACTTTTTCAGCTGGCATCTATAAACCTTTCCTAACTCTTCCCCTTCCCATAAGCCAGCTCCAAAAGGCTCCTAAACCACAGGGTCAGATACAGTCACAGCAACAACCTCACTTTTCTGGTACCAAATTTTGTCTTAGTTACTTTTCTCATCACTGAGACAAAGTACCTGACACCCAAAGTTAAGGAGGAAAGGTTTATTTAGCTCACAGTTTGTAGAGGTGTCACTCCATTATTAGCTGGCTTCAGGAAATGGTGGCATCACACAGGAGAAACTCTGGGCAAAAAGTAGCAAAGCAACAAGGGACAACCACAGCTCTTTCTATCCCTTATATTTTATCCAGGCTACTTAGGGTGGGTAGCACTCACACTCTTTTTTTGTTTTTGTCAGTACCTGGGATTGAACTCACAACCTCTTGCCTGCCAAGCAAGTGCTTAAGCCATTGAGCCAAACTCCCGGCCCCTCACTCACAGTCTTAATCGTAGTGCCCTTGATCCTAGCATTGCACCGTAAATCAGTCCCACCATCACACACTGTAGATACAGCTACCTCAGAAAAAGTTCCACTTAAACTGCATGAGGCTTTTCAGGAAACATCTGGACACAATACGTAACAGCTTCCTTGAGAACAGACAAAGCGGTTCTCCCTGGCAGGTGTACCTTTTTCTAGTGTTACTCGTTTTTGTGACTCCCTGTTTACTTGCTCAATTAAAGAATGAAGAGCTTTTTCTTTTTCAGTCATTGTCTAAGAAACATTATTTATTTATTTATTTTTTTCTTTTTTTGAGACAGAGTCTCACTATGTAGTTCAGGCTGGCCTTGAACTCACTGTGTAGGCCAGACTGGCTTCAAACTCAGGATGATCCTCCTGCTTCAGCTTCCTGAGTGCTGGGATTACAGTCATGGGTCACCCTGCCTGGCTAAGAAAGATTATTAAATAAAAATCCTTGTTTAAGCCGGGCATGGTGGCGCACGCCTTTAAGCCCAGCACTCGGGAGGCTGAGGTAGGTGGAGCATTGTGAGTTCGAGGCCGGCTTAGGCTACAACGTGAGCGTAAGGCTGGCCTGAGCTACATAGTGTGACCCTGCCTCAAAAAACTAGGGCTGGGAGTTTGGCTCAGTGGCTTAAGCACCTGTCTGGCAGGTGTGAGGCTGTGAGTTTGATCCCTGGTGCCACAAAAAAAACAAAAAAAAAACTTGTTTATCCCTTTAAAATTAGTAATTTGAATTTGGGTGTGTTGTTTTTAAAGTGTAATTTGATGAGTCATAGTTGATACTTTTCAGATACTGTGTTACTGTTAAAATTTTCCCAGATAAATGTGGTAACTTTATTTGCTGATCTGTGAGGTTAAGAGGTTAAGCAGATGATGAGAGGAGTCAGTTTGCTCTGGAATTGGCTTTGTTCTTTATGAGTTAATGCTTTTTTGTGTTAATAAATAAAGTATCGCTAATGTGTTCATATGCTTTCATACATAAAAAGAACAATGACATTTTCCCTAGAGCTGTCCTGCAGAACCAACTGTTCAAAATTTTTTTTTTTAAATGTAGCTGAGGCTGCCCTTGAACTCATGGCAATCCTCCTGCCTCTGCCTCCCAAGTTCTGGGATTACAGATGTGCACCACTATGCCTGGCCAACTATTTTATTTGTTTGGTCCTCCTGTCTTTCTCTTCTGATAGTTCTGAGGTTTTTTTTAAAACATTTGTCTAGTCTGGAAGCCTTGAAGTTGTCTTTGATTTCCTGTTTCATCCTGCATAACTGACATTGTTTTTCCAAATACTAGTGAATTTTACAATTTGAGATATAGTTCACCCACTTAATTTTTAATGTTCTTAAGACCATACAGCCACTGCCCTCTCATATAATGTCTCATCACCTTAAAAAGAAACTGTGTATACATTAACATTCATTTCTCATTCACCTCTTCCCTAATGCTGGACAACCACTGTGTCTGTGGAATTGACTATTCGTTTAGATGGACTCAGACAACAATATGTTCATCTATACTGTAGAAAGAATTATTGTTTCCTTCCTTTTTATAATTGAATAATATTATGTTGTGTGGAGATACCACGTTTTGTTAATCGTTTCACTAGTTGGACAATTATGTTGTTTTCCCCTTTGGCCTATTAGGAATAATCCAGCTAGGAATGTCACGTACATGTGTGTTTCACTTCTGGGAATGCATCTGGAGAGGAATTGCTGTGTCACACGATAACACAGTGCTCACCTTTGTGGAGAACAACTAGTTTGGTTTCCAAAGTGACTGTGCCATTTTGCATTTCTACTCAGCAGGTTTAAAGATTCCAGTGTTTCCATGTCCTTACCAGTTTGTTTGTTCAGATTAAAGCCTTTCTAGTGGGTTTGTGTGACTTGGTACCTTGTTATGGTTTTCGATTTGTCTTTCCTCAGTAGTAACTAATGATGTTCAGCATCTTTTCGTGTGTTTGTCCATCATTTGTATCTTCTTTGGAGAAATTTTTGTAAATCTTTTGCCCAGTTTTTAAATTGGGTTTTGTGGGCTAGGGATTTAGTTCAGCAGCATAAGTGCCTGCCTGGCAAGTGTGAGGTTGTGAATTCGATCCCCGGTACCATAAATAAATAAATAAATAAATAAGGTTTGTCCTTTTTATCATGTAATCATAAGAGTTTTTTTTCATTTTGAATACAAGTACTTTAGATATATTATTTGCAAATATTTTATCCTGTTAAGTGGACTTTTTCTTGATGTTACCCTTTGAAGCACATTTTTAATTTTGATAAAGCTTAATGTCTATTTTTGATGTTTCTTATACTTTTGGTATTTTTGTCTACGAAAATCATTTCCTAACGCCAGGCCATGAAGATTTATGCCTGTGTCCTTTTTCCTGTTTGGTAGTTTTAGCTTTCTGATAGATTTTGAGTTAATTTTTATATATGATGTGACATGAGGGTCCAGCTTTATCTATTGCATGTGTAGAGCTAGTTGTCCCAGCACCATTTCTTTCTATGTTGACTGTCTTAACAGTTCAGTTCCCAGTCACTTGACTATAAATGTGAAGATGTATAGCTGGATTTGCTATTCCATTGATCTCCATCATATTTTGCTTGCTGTCTGTCCTGTATGGCACCACCCTGAGTGATCTGTCTTTACTCTGTGCTTTCTCAGCCTTCTCTGAGTACAGCTGCCAGGCGAGTGTTTCCAAGGCAGTGGTTTCGTCACGTCCCTGCAGATGAATATTAGTCAGTGGCTCCAGACCATTATTACCCCAAAAGGAAATTTCTTTGTTTGCATTTGTTTGTTTGTTTGTTTGTTTGTTTTAGGGGTTTTTTTTTGAGGCAAGGTCTCCCTGTCTAGTTCAGGCCAGTCTTGAACTCACTATGTAGCCCAGGCCAACCTTGAAATCACAACCTTGCCTCAGCCTTCCGAGTGCATACATCACCATGCCCGGCTCTTTGCTTGCTTTTTAAAGTGCATCAGCTAGCCTGCACTACTCTCCAGACATATTTCCCTCCATTTTTGCCCCAAGTTGTGTTTTCTATCTGACCTATTTCTTTTATTCTAGTCATCATGTCCTTTTCATCTTGTGCCTTGTTTCTCTCTGTTCAGTTCCCTTCTCAGTTCTTTTTACAGTTTAAATTTTAACAGCATGTTTAGAATCTTTAAGCAACTTGTGATATGCCTATTTCATGCATATTTCTTAAAACAACTTTGCTGTCATTCTGTCATTTAATGCTTGAGTTAGTTCTGGGTTCGGAGTATCTGTACTATTGAGGATATTGTGACTTTTGTATTTCTCCCTGTATATCTAGCTTTTCTCCCTGTATATCTAAGGATAGAGACAGTTTTTAGTCCTTTCACAGGGCCGAATGTGAAGTTAATTTTAGTATGCAGGAGTCGATAATCCCCTAAAATCTTTACATATGGGTGTATTTTTGAAATCAGATTTCTTTCAAATTTTAGAAGGACAGTAAGCTACATATAACTTGATGTTTAACAACTCTAGCAGGGCCTGGATAACACTTTGCAATCAAAAACATTAAATTTTTTTTTGGAGACAGGGTCTTGCTATATAGTTTATAGTATGGTATTGAACTCACTGTTTAGCCCAGGCTGACTTTGAATGCCTGGTGATCCTCCTGTCTCAGTTTCCCAAGTGCTGAGATTTCAGGCAGATGCTGTCATGCCTGGCTAAGATGTGTTTTTTTTTTTTTTTCTTTTTTTCTTTTTTCTTTTTCTTTTTGGGACAGGGTTTCATTTTGCAGTTCAGGCTGACCTCGAACTCACTTTGTAGCCCTAGCTGGCCTTGAATACTCAGCAGTCCTGCCTCAGCCTCCCAAGTGCTGGGATTACAGGCATGTGCCACTACATCCAGCCTCTTGCTGAAATTTTTGTTAAATATATTCTCCAGGTGAATTGAGATCAGGATCCTATATTTAAAGATTTCTATATCCATAGCAAAAAATGGTTATTCACACTAAAATGTGATGTAGACTGCAGTCACATACCATTTTCAGGGCAGGTATGATGTTGCTACCGCATGAGCTACAAATGGAAAGATTGGACGAGGCTTGGGGATGTGGAGGTGTGGGTGATGGACCTAGGCTTCATGGATGCTAAGTGTATTCTGTAGTTGCAGAGCCAGAAACACCATTTTTGTCTTGTGCGCAGTTCTGGATCCTTCTCCATCTTCCTGTTCTGGTTGTTAACTCCCCACTTCTTTCTAACATTTGTCCTATTCATCACTCTCCTTTTGTCACTCCTGTCCCCAGACATAATATGGTATCACTTGTTTCCAGTATGTTTGTGAGCCAAGACTACTTTTTAATACCTTGAAACCTCAGGATTATAAGAGGGTGTGACAGTAATGTAATCAGTGCTGAGTTGAATTTGGGAAGAAGGTATTTCACTTTTTTCTGTGCTATCTTCTCTCAGAAAAACTTCTGGGAGGAGGAAATGCCCATGTGATGTGGAAGCTAACCCTGTGAAGCTTACAGAGCTTTTTATTTTCCTTCAAATTTTAATTTTTATTACTACATGTTTGCAGTGCATAATGATTACATTGCTTGTGGAGAGTTTGTACCTCTACATAATATACTTCTTTTTTTATTTTTGTACTGGGGATTGAACTCACAACCTCATGCTTACCAGGCAAGTGCTTAAGCTGCTGAGCTAAATACCCAGCCCTATAACACAATTCTTTTTCATCCCTCTCCCCTCCCTTCCCCTGCCTCCATTTCCTGGTCCCCTTCCCATTTACAGAAAGATATATCTCCCTGTTTCCTGTAATCTATTTTTTATTTTGCTGTTTTATTTTGGGTTCCTCATAAAAGACAAACCATGTAATATTTAAGCTTCTGTGTCTAATTCATGTTACTTAACATTTTTTGTCTCAGGGTGCATCCATTTTCCTACACATAACTGAGTTTATTCTTCCTTGTGACAGAATAGCACTCCATTGTGTGTGAATACCACGTTATCTTTATCCATTTATCTTCTAATGGACATATAAGCCACTTCCAAGATTTAGCTGTCGTGACTTCTGTTGCTATAATCGTGGGTATGCATGCATCACTGATATGTCTTTAGTTCTTTTGGGAAGATATGTAGAAGTGGAATAGCTAGGTCAAATAGAATTACTCTTTGGAGAAGTCTTCATACTGATCTCCATAGTGATTTTACTAGTTTACACTCCCATTAACAGTGTAGAGTATCCCTTCCCCAGCCTCACTAGCATTTGTTTTTGTTTGATTTCTTAATGATAGCCATTCTTTCTTGAGTAAGAAGGGATTTCAATGTTGTTTTAATTTATATTTTTCTAGTGGCCAGAGATTTGAACCTTTTTTTCATGTATTTATTGACCATTTATACTAATTTTGAGAAATGTTTATTCATTTCAGTTGCCCATTCTTCAGTTAGGTCTTTTATTTGGGGAAGGCTAATATTTTTTAATTATTTATGTATTCTAGATATTAGTCTTCTAAGAAATTCCATTTTACAGAGCTACTGATAAGGCTTCCCTAGAAGAAGTTAGGCATTCTTAGCCTGTAGAGATGTTTCGGATTCTTCAAGACCTTCTATTATAATCTGGTTTCAGTCTGACTTCTCAGACTGAGTTTTTCAGATTTAGATTTTACTTTTCCTATGTAAACCTGCCCACTGACCATTTCATGAACAATATAATACATGCTTTTCTGGCTTATGTGCTGTCTATCTGTCTGTCTGTCTATTTCACTGGCTTTCTCTGTATTCCCTTCCTCTCCTGTTTCTACCTCTTTGAGGTACTGGGAATTGAACCCAGTACCATCACATCCCACAGCCCGCCCACCCCCCTTTATTTTGAAAGAAGGTCTCAGTCACTCAACTGTCCAAGCTACGCTAAACATGGCAGTCCTCCTGCCTCAGCCTCCCAGAATCTGGTGAGATTACTGGTGTGCTTTCTCTCACCTGGCTCCATTCTCTTAATGAGTGACACTTTGTTGAATTGTGTATTAGATTTAAAATGTCCCAGTGTTAGAACTGGTTGTGTTTTGTTGTTTTGTTTTGTTTTGTTGATACAGCATCAGACTGGCCTCAAATTCATTGTGTAGCCCAGGATGGCCTCAAATTCAAGATTCTCCTGCCTCATCCTGCTGAGTGCTGCGATTATAGGCTTGCATCTCCACACCCAGAAGATCTGACACATGAAATAGATGTGACTTATCTGTAGGCGCATAGTTTTTGTTTTGTTTTATGTTTTAAAATAACTGCTAGTTTTTCATGTGGTTAATGATTGGTAAATTTGCTGAAATGGAGCCACATTCAATAGGCTGTGTTTATTTTGTGGTACATGGTAGGACTCAGTAATCTTAGGATATGGGAACTAAAACATTACATTTGCATTGTAATGGTTTTAAATCAGGAAACTCAAATCAGCAAAGCTGTGGAGAAGTTAAGTGTCTGCCTCAAAGCACAGATAAAGAATAATAAAAGCAGAAAACTCTTATTTTTCTTGTCATTTTTTTCAATCTTACAGGATTTCTTTTTGGTGTTAGAATTAACATTCTGGTTGACTTTTTTTTGCCTTTTGAGCAAATTTGGTTCTTTCTGCACTTGGAAAACCTCTGTCTGCCTGGTTTCACTCTAGAAGGGTGAAAAAAAATTTTGCTTGTCAGTGCCACCTTGGTAAAAGTATGATTTTGCAAGCTCTCTGGGTAATAAATGACTGGAAATGGTCAGCGATGTGACTCTCAGTAGCCTGTTTTATGTGTCTTAATTTGATAACACCAAACCAAGTTCAATTATGCTTTTGCTGTGTAAAGCTCAGAAAGTATAAGTACAGTAAGGAAGCATGAGAAGTTGTATTTCACTCCCACATAGGATTCTCCAATCTGGGGAGAAGGGTGGACCCCATCATGTCTGATTGATAGTGTGTTGAGGAGCACACTTGCTTTGTTTTAACCTACCTCTTGTGATTGCACAGAGGTAAAACTGACTACATGAAATGATGAAAAAAGTGAATGCCAGTTTGAATTTATGAAATTAAAAGCTAGGCTTTAGTTGTAAGTTCATAAAACCTCAAAGCTAAGAAGCTTTAGCCCTCTTGATGTGTAATAGAAATTCTGAATTTTCATGAAACAATTGTTTACTCAGGAAAACAATCACCCAGTTGGGTAAATGTATTCCTTAAAAGTTGTGCCTGCCCCTCTGTCACTGAAGTGGAGCCCTCTTCCTGAAGACCCTATCCTGGAAAGTGCTGAGCTCAGAGTTGTGTACCACTCCTTTCCGTCATTGCACAGTTTTAGTTTTGAGAGTCTGTGTAATGTAGGTTGTTATGTGCTCTCTATTGTGAATGACCCTGGACAACTCACTTTCTTGGGCCTCACATTCCTCTTTGAACTATGAAGAGATTTTTTTTTTTTTTTTTTTTTTTTTTTTTGCGGCACCGGGGATTGAACTCACAGCCTCGCTCCTGCCAGACAGGCGCTTAAGCTGCTGAGCCAAACTCCTGGCCCTGGTTTTTTGAGGCAGGGTCGCACTATGTAGCTCAGGCTGGCCTTACGCTCACGTTGTGGCCCAAGCCGGCCTCGAACTCACAACGCTCCGCCTACCTCAGCCTCCCGAGTGCTAGGATTAAAGACGTGCGCCACCACGCCCGGCTAACTATGAAGAGATTAAACTATGGGAGTCCCTTCATTCTCTAAGGTTCTCTTATTCAACTGAATATATTTTTAATTAAATAATTTTTATTTGATACAGAGATGAGTAGCAGCACTCATAACCAAAGTCGGGGGGAAATAAGGGGACAAGAAGAACTCAGGGTAGATTTGTTCATTGCCACCTTTTGCGTTCTCTTTAACCTTTTAGGAGAGAGTATGTCACTGGTTGATAGAAGAAAAAAGTGGATTTCATATTCTACATCATCTTAGACTAGGCACCAGGGTCCTTCATCTGTCCTGAGCCTCACAGCAAGACACTGTTCATGTGTTTGCATTTTAGACTAGACACCAGGGCCCTTTGCCTGTCGTGAATCCCACATGAAGGTATGGTTCATGCTCTGTGCCATCTTAGACTAGATGAGGGCCCTTCACCTGTCCCAAGCCCCACAGGAACTGCTAGTCTTGAGCCCCACAGGAAGATACTGTTCATGTGTTTCCATCTTAGACTAGATACCAGGGTCCCTCCCCTGTCTTGAGTCCCACAGAAAGACATGTGTTTGGTTTGGACCCATTGTGCAGTGTGACTCTTCCTGTTCTGTTCTTTCAGCTTGGATTTACTCTTGGAAACGTGGTGGGAATGTATCTGGCTCAGAACTATGACGTAAGTAGCCATACTCATGTCTTCCTTGATTCCGTGTAACTGTTCCATAGTTAGTCTCTTTTCTTTGTTGGGTTAACTTTCTTTAGTGAGGCCATAAGTCTGAGGGGAGAATCCTAAATTTTATAGAAAAATTTCTACCATATTTGAAAAATATAATCTAATGCACAGAAGCTCTGTCCTCTATATCACCACCAGAGGGCACGAGTCCATCAGTTAAAGTGGTCTCAGGAGGAGCCTAAGTTGTATGTGTTAGCCCAGAGTCATTCTAAGTTGGCTCTGAGGAAAATCATGATCTGTGAACTTTTAAAGATTGATAATCTTTTCAGGTCCCTTGCCCTGTAGCAGACTTACATGACTTACAATTTTGGACATGGATTAAACAGTGTGAAATGGAATTGCAGCATTAAGCTTATGTGTAAATGGGGAAGTTGAAGATCAGGTGGCACACCTGCTCATGGATGAGGGTTCTAGAAAGTATTCTAAACAGACAAACTAGGGAAACATGAACTCTTATGGTAAGGCTTTTCCCTTTGTCAGCCTTTGTTTGAGTTGTGGTTTTCTAACAGGGACTTTCTGGTTTTCTAGCAGGGGCTTTCTTACTTTCCATCACATTTACTGCTTACTTGTGCAGCTTTCACTTGTCCTGGATTGAAGGCTAAGTGTTTCTCTACAAGCGAAGGTCAGGGTCTGGTTAGAAAGGGACCAGTAGCTTAAAAAACTTCTGCAGTCCTTTGCATGCAGTTAAAGGCTGGAAAACAGCACTATTAAGCAGGTCTCCTTCAGAGAAAGAGAAACACTTGTGAAACCATTTATCCTTTGGAGGAAGAGCAGTCAAAGAATTTTTAGTGGATACATGCAAAATTGTAATAATCCTTTTTTTTCTGTTTAAAGATACCAAACCTGGCTAAAAAACTTGAAGAGATTAAAAAGGACCTGGAAGCCAAGAAGAAACCCCCGAGTTCCTGAGGCTGCTGCAGCACTGCATTCTGTACACACTGCTCTTCTGCCCTGCAGCAGCCTCCCTGACCTTCTCTTCCCACAGTGTCTTGTGTCGTCTCCAGCATCAGCGATTTTCCTCTTTGCTAGACTGTGTTATCTCGGAGCAAAAATGGGGCCCCAAGTTAAGAACTATCCACAACTTCAGCTCCACGTCTTCCCATGTCTTCCTTCCAGCTCTTCAGGAGACTCGAAGACCTGAATTATGGTGCTAGGTTGGCAAACATGACCTTTATTTAGTAGTTTCTCTTTTGTTCTTTGGGATTCTTATTTCTTGTCAAAAGAAAAAGTGCAAAGTTTGTATAGCTAATCAGATACAGATAATGCTGAATTCACAGTTTAGCGATTACAGTGGGTGCTTATTAAACATTTGTTACATAATTTTTTTGAAGTATTAAAATTAATATCTAGAACCCAGTTTCTAGTGAATTATCTATTTTATACTCTTATCAGGCAACTCCATGGTTGATAACCAGTAAGTCAATTTCCTAGTGATTAAGAAAATATATTCTAAAAATCTTATAAATAGCTGTGCAGTTTAAAAATATGCAAAATAATGTTTTTTGTTTCAGTAGGGTTCATAGTTAATGATTAAGTATGTATGTTTTTCCTTAATGGTGTAGTTGACCTGACTCTTCCTTCAAAGGAATCATTCTTGGGATACAGGTACATTTGACATTATACGATGAAATTGATAAAAGAAATGATAATGACTTCACACATTAAAAAAATTATTGCCAAATATATGATAAAACATTTAACATCATTGGTCATTCAAGAAATGCAAATTAAAACAACACTGAGATTCCATCTCACTTCAGAAAGAATGACTGTTACCAGGAAATCAACCAATAACAAATCCTGGCAGGGCTGTGGGGAAAAAGGAAACTTCTCCCCTGTTGGAGTGTAGACCGGTGCAACCACTGTGGAAATCTGTGGTGTTTCGTAAAAAAACTAGAATTGGAGGTCCCATTCAACCTAGCTGTTCCCCAGAACATGATACCACAGCAAGGTATGTGCACTCATGTTTATAGCAGCCCAATTTGTAATAGCTAAATCTTGGAAACAACCCAGATGCCCATCAATCGAGGAATGAATAAAAAAGACCTGGTATTTTTATACAATGGAGTACTATTGAGCTATAAAGAAGTATAAACTTGAGGTATTTATAGGTAAATGGTTTGCAACTTGAGACCATACTCGTAAGTAAAATAAATCAGACTTACATGTGTAACCACTATATTGTCTCCCTAGTCTAAAAAACTGAAAGAGTAAGATCCAAAATGTACAATAGATACTGTGAAAGGGGAACAAAATACTCAAAAGTAAAGAACACCTGGGATAGGGGAAAGGAGAAAAGAAAGAAGGGAAAAGAATATATATATATACACATACACAAGATAGATAATTATACCGCTAATCTCTAATCATCAAAAAACAGTTTGTGCTTTCATTGTTTGATCAGTTTTTCATGACTATATCTTATAATCCAAGCAACTACTTTGAGGTAACAATATGCAAGATATTAACTATTGTCAATCTCCTATTATTTTGTTTGAAAATTCTGTATCATTATTTTTATTCTTTTTTCTTTAAAAAAAAAGAAGTTCCTCCAGTTACGGTGGCACACACCTGTAGTTGCAGCAGTCAGAAGTAAATAATAAAATGATTACATTACAACTCAGTGATTGTTCCATGAAAAGTAGGAAAGATTTTATTATCCAAATGCATAATAAAATCAACATCTCAGCCAGGCATGGTGGTATACATTCCTAATCCCAGCACTCTGTGAGGCTAAGGCAGGAGGATCACAAGTTTGATCCCAGTCTGGGCAACATAGTGATTTAGTGAGACCTGGTCTCAAAATAGGAATGTAGCTCGGTGTGAAGGCCGTAGTACTACCCACACACATACACACGTGCATGCACAAAAGCATGTCAAGAATTTTGCTTCTCTCTGCAATGAATGCTTTTTTTTTTTCCTGTAATCAGAAACTACTCTTAATTTGTGATTTACAAATTGTATAATCATTCCTTTTTTTCCTTTGGAGGTAATGTCTCACTATTTTGTCCAGGCTGGCCTCAGATCTCCTGTTCTCAGGTGATCCTCCTGCTTCAGCCTCCTGGATGCAGAGACTGGGCACACTGGGGCTAATCTGCTTTTGTTTGTTTGTTTGAGACAGGGTCTTGTTATATATTTCAGGCTGACCTCATGGCAGTCTTCTTGCCCCAGCCTCCCAAGTGCTGGGATTAGGGGGTTGGATCACGTGTAGTCTGTATTTTTGGTGGTGGTGGTGGTGGTGGGGTTTCACCATAACTTTTTTTCTTTTTCAAATCTATTTTATTTCAATGAAAAAAAAGCAAAATTTTAAAACACGTCAGTTGGGGCAACAATGGTACATACATTGTGCATTGTCATCCCCAAATCATTCACCCAGAGCACGAGACATCTGCATTCAGTTGTCTGAACAATATTATCTGCACAAATCTTTCTCTTCAATAAACTCAGAAATCAATATTAGTCTGTATTTTTTAATTAAAAATATTTTAGCACATAATTTTTTCCATGGGTGAAGAGACAAAAGTGATTTCCTATAAAGGTGTCTTCCTCCTCTGCTCCTCCTACTGCATACAATTACTGTTACTAGTTCCTTGTATGTTTTGGAAGTCTGTGCCTAAAACACATGTGTGCATGGGTTTGACTACACAAATGATCAAAAACCATACGACCATACGTGGAGGTCTGTCTGCCACTGCCACTTGCCTCTTTGTTTTTGTTTTGCTTTTTTTGGTGGTATGAGGGTCTGAACCCAGTGCTTTTGCATTGAGCTACATTCCCAGACCTTTTATTTAGTATTTTGATTCAGGATCTTGCTAAGTTGCCCAGACTGGGCTTGAACTTGGGATTCTCCCTTCTCAGCCTTCCAGAGTACTAGTGTTATAGGCATGTGCCACCATGCCCACCTCTTTTTCTGTTAATGGAGATCATTCCATACCAATAGGCAAGGAACAAGGAACTTCATTCTGTTTGGGGCTATATAAGATTGTATTGAATAGTTATACCATAATTTAATCTGCTACTTATGGGTATTTAGTTTGCTAAATACTTTGCTTTGGTATTATGGTAATAACATGGAATCTAATGTTATTCTATACATATAATGTTATTCTATACATATGTATGCAGGGTATAACTATAAGATAGTATCATAAAAGTGTAATTTGCACTGGTAAGCTGATTTTTTTTTTTTTTTTTTTGGTGGCACTAGGAGTCGAACTCACAACCTTGCGCCTGCCAAACTCCCAGCCCAAAGTTTTTGTACCTTTTTTTTTTTTTTTTTTTTTTTGGTACCGGGGATCGAACTCACAGCCTTGTGCCTGCCAAGCAGGCACTTAAGCCATGGAGCCAAACTCCCGGCCCTTAATTTGCACTGGTATAGGTAAATGTTCATTTCATTAGGTATTTTTTTAAAACTTTTTTTTCTTCCAGTACCAGTGATTAAATCAAGGGCCTTGCATATGCTAGACAAGTTCTCTACACTGAACTATATCCCCAATCTTATGTTTTATTTCAGAAGGCTGTAATGCCTTTCCGAAGATATTTTAGCAGAACCAGTAAACTGGAAGAATTACTTAGTGACACGTTCTGACATTGGTAACATTGATGATATATGTCATTCTAAAATAAGTTGATTCTGCTTTCCTTTGAAAACATGGATCTTTCAAACCTGGAGATAAGTTTTATCTCTGTGTGAGTCATCTTTGTGTGTGAGACAGATTGAAATCTATATGGTTTGACTGTCTAATAGTCTATATTTTCTGAAACTCTGGCATTATCTGTAAGAGTGGGGCATACTGCCTATTTATAGGGTTTTCATAAATAATTCAGATGTACATGATATTACACAAATTGTGCAGTAAGTGGGTATAATCCAGACGTGCTACTTTTGGCAGCAATACTTCCTGTGTTTCTGCAGTCATTTATGAGAACAGTTCACGAACCATGCAAAAGACATGTCATTAGATTCTGTGGTTTCTTAGATTGATAAAAATATATACCGCCTTGTTTACAAGATCTGATCTTGATGAACTAGGTTGTTAGCAGAATGAACTACAACCTCAAAGGATAAAGACTTACCACCTTTGAGGATAATCAAAATGCCAAGGCTTACTTAGCAAGCTGTTTCCAAAAAAAATTTCTTATTTTCAGCTGTGAAAGCATTTTACTATGTGTGTGGTCTCCCAGAGTTGCTGCTTTGGGGGCAGTGATCACTTAGAAGATAAGATCTCTTTGTGTCATACTTTGTAATCAGAACTCACCTGAACATAAGGCTTCCTGAGGAGTGACACATATCTTTGTTGATAGAATCATTTTTGCCAGAGGTGCCATCCTGAAAATCTGTCTGTAAGTTCAGCTTCACCATACAAATCAGCACACACAGCAAAATAGGCTGACTTCATGCCCACCATTCAGTTTCCTTCCTAATTTTACATTTTTGCAGCAGTGAAAAGTTAACAGTTCTCAGGTAAGGGGATCTGTACTAAGATGTATTTTCAAGGAATGTGGAATCATCATGGATTTTAAGATGTTGGACAGGTTTATGGAGACTGATGGATGCTTTGTAGGAACCCTTGCTGCATAGAGGAATAGAGCAATAGGAAGAAGGACCACCAAGATGTGCCCTTTGCTGTCCCTTAAAAAATATTTGAAAACTGTTGATGTGATTTAAGAAAACTTCCTGCCATACCTGACTACAAAAGGACGGTTACTGAAAGCAATGTCTGGATTCTGACATGTCAAATTGATACTCTGATATGTCAGGATTGATATTGGAAACAATAAATGTATTAACATAAAAGACTTAAACTGTGATCCTTCCAAATGAAGGGAAAGGGAAAGAAATTAACCATATTTAAAATCAAAGGAGCAAAAGTTGATGAGTTGAAGTTAGTATCTTTAGACTTTTTCTTTTGATTTGTTTTATGAAATTAAAGTTTATCTGCTTTTGAATGAAAGGAATGATTTATTTCCTTTTTTTCCAACTCAGTAAGTCATTCATATTAATACAGAGAAAATCTGTGTGGTTTTCTTAGTTGTCTGTGCATACAAGTCATAGAGCATATGGCCACATGTGTAATATTTTCATTTCCACCCGATGGTTCACTCCCTAGATACTGTGCTGCTGATTGTTTTTCTGCTCAGGTCTCCCATATTTTAAATGCATTTTCTGAGCTGTTCCTCCTGGAGGAACATCATATACTATACTGGAGCAAATGAGACTCAAACTGCCAGTCTTAGGTTTTGTATGTAGCATTTCCATTTCTTGCATAGATGAATGAGTTCTTTTTTCCTTGCTGACTATTAGGGCCTTGCCCTATGGAAAGGAACAGGGTGGTGAAGGGAAAATGTTTTGAGACCTTGCCTGGTTTTAATAGAGGTTTGTGACACTTAGAATTTCAAGTGTTGAGCTTGCATCTTTCCTAAGTCTGGTTGCGACATACTGAGTCAACAGCCAAAGACCTAACAGGTGACATATTGTGCAAGGCACTGAGAAAGAAAAAAGAGCTGAAGATTTTATGCAAATTGCGCAGGGCAGGGGTGTTGTAAAACATTGGTGCTGAGTATGCCACAACAACTGCCTTGGTAGTAGGAGTGTGTGAAAGGTGTGCAGTTGCATCATAAGTGTGCATGGGTACATGGCTGGGACAGAGGAGCTGTGCACACAGCACAGGAGCTATGCCCAGCAGTTCTTCAGCAAGGGCAGGCACAGCATGAGCCATCTGTTCTCAGGTTCACTCACTTTCCTTTGTGTTCTGGTGTTGCAAGCATCTTGCAGTACTGAGAGGTCCTGGTGTTTGGAGATACTGTTTCAAAGAACACAGTGCCATTGTCCACAGCCAGTGGCATTGGTCCCTTGGTAAGCACAGGGAGTTGGTTCCAGCCCTCCACCTGCAGCCCCATGGATACCACAAGCTGCAGATGCTTTAGTCTATTACATGCAATGGCACAGTATTCACATCTGACTGCACATCCTCCTGTACCCTTTAGATTACTTACGACATCCAGTGCTTGTGAATGGTGTAAATGACAAAAAACTAAGTATAGATGCAGTTCCTTTTGAACGTTTTTGATTTGAGATTGAATCCACTGATGCAGAGGGCTTAGTTGTACTTCATTTGATCAGCTAAAGAAACGGATCTATTCTGACAGTGGAAAGAAAAGTAATGATTTTAAAAATTGAAAGATGACATTGTGTGAAGGTTTGTGACATAAATACCAGTGTAAAAGACTGAATGCCATGTCTTTTATGGGTGACTTGGTGAAATTTCAAAGGCAACTTTGACTAAGCAAATTTAATACATAATTGACTTGAGGATGAAGTGCAGCTATATTTAATGTCTTTGGCTCTCAGTTTCATCATCTGGAAAGTGAGCTGGTGTTAGAAGACCATTTAGAGCTCTTGCATCCATATAGTGTGATGTTAGAAGTTAAATCTTGACCCCACAGTGGAGTAACTCTAGGTAATGGGATTGCCTTCCCCTGTGCCTGGCATGGGCAGTCTTATTTGTCCCAATCTCTGAACTTCAGAAGAAACACTGGTGGTCCTGAGGGTGGCCTATGGACCAGACAGTAGAGAAACACCAGCTAAGGGAGTCCTGGTAGCAGCTACGAGACAGAGCTGGCACTGCTTGTCTTCAGGAGTGACTCTGGCTCAAACAGCTGAACAGTAGCCAATAATTCTAAGTGCACTTAATTTTATGTCAACTTTTCTTTCTCTTTTTCTTACTATGTTCTCAGAATCTTAGAGATTTTCTGGGTATGCCTTTATCATCTGATTTAGAAACTTAGAATCCTAGTTCAGTAATGGTTCAGAAATGGGATGATGTGGTTGACCTGACAACAACTGTAACACCTTGACTCCTGAACATGTTGAAGTAAATTGACTTTAGGGAGGCTGGCTTGATCAAACCAACTGTAGTGTACCTAACACTGGTATTTCATTTGGACTCACAAGATCTTCACTATTATATTAGCCACGCCAATCAATAGGGCAAAAGCAGTAATGCACGGTCACATTCTGGTTGGGAGTGTGCATGTGTTGACTGGCCTAAAAGAAGTGGTGCAACTCATAGTCACTTAACCAACTAAAGGTGTGATTTTATAGATAAACTGTTGTAGGAAAACTGCAGGTGCTATCAGTTTAAAATCAGTTAATACAGTGCAATAATTATGGGGCACTCTTTTTTCCCTAACATATTTAGCAAGCAATTGATGGTTGAAAGAAATATGTGATGGCTGCAAACTGCAGGAAGAGAGCAATGAAAATCTCCAGCAATGAAAATGGTGTGATCTAGAGAAAGGAGGAGGCCTTGCTTGGCAGTGATTCTGTCATCAGGAACATTTATTGAGCAGCTACATCTCAACAACATTGTACATTTTTTTCTTCTTTTTGCAGTTTTGAGGATCAAACTGATGGCCTGGCACAACATGGTAGGCAAGTACTCTACCACTGAGCTAAGTCCTCAGCTCTATCTTATTTCATAGTAGATGTTTCCCAGGCAGACTCAAGATGTACAAACATCTCCCTCCTCTCAAAGGGCTCACTCACATGTAGGAAGTGACTGACGTGTTTTACCTCTGAGTACTACCTTTGTCTTCTTAGGCTAGGAAGTACTCATTAAAACGGAAAGTAAACCAGTGAAATAGCAATATTTAGTGCAGTGGTCTTAATTGTAGTTTTAATCTTCCCAGTAAGACAGATATAAAGTTTTCCCTCCTTCCCACACTTGGTCAAGCAATGGTCTTTCTGGTTAGTATGGGTAGAGAGAGAGAGATGCTAATCACTGTGTGTCTTTACTTTTTCCTTTGACAAAATAATGCCAGCTTATTTCTCAAGGGAAGCATTTTCTTTACAGGAATGTGGTGCCAAGGTAAAAGGGAGCCATTGAAGAGAGCTGTTTAAGATGGAATCAGAATAATGATAAAAGTACAACAAAGACCCACTAAGAATTGCTTTCTTGTGGAGAAATCTTCTGATAGAAACCATTGAGATGGCTCGAGTTCTGGGTCAGGTTTTTCCCCAAGGGAGATCTCACTAGTTTCACTGTCTGCAATACTGGAATGATTTGGGTGTCTCCTTTAATTCCTAAGAGCATCTTACATAAACCTAAGGGAGGCTGGTCAGCTTGTGAGGCTTTGCAAGTAAGTATTTCTTATTTTTCTGGCTTCGGAAAGAGTCAGGAGGACTGAATACATAGAAGAGTTGAGGGTTTTCTTGACTGATGGTACTAAGGCAGGTGGGTGGGGGAGAAAACCCCAACAGTCAAGCACATGGCTGTTGTAGCTGGAGGACCCCAACCCTTGGCCAAGGTGGCAGATGGCAGATCTTCTGGCAGGAGTGCCCTCCAGCCTGGGCCTGGGTGTGCTGGTGGTTTTCTTCATGATGTAGATTTAGCCAAGTGCAGCTCCTTCGGTCTGACCAATTTGTCCACTGGTATTAGACCTGATCAGTGATGTTACTGACCTTAGCCCAGGCTGGAAAGGTGTCCAGGTGGAAGAGACTAACTCCCCAGGTGTTGATGGCTACCATCACTATCACCAAGCCAATGACGTTGACTCCCAGGCCAGCTTTCACCTGCAGACACGAGCCAATGGCACACCCTATTCACCATGACCAGGCAGCAGCACATGTGCCCTAGAGAAGGATATCTGGGCCTCCAACCTCAACCTTGTTCCACCCATGGGGCCCTCACTGTTATAGTCACTACCTGGGCTGCTCGTATTGCCTTGTCAGGTGGCACAGGACTCTAGAAGATTGGAGACAGAGAGATTGGGGCTGGCACAGGCCAATCATCTCCACTTCTTGCCCGCAGCATTCAGTATACAGTGGACAGTTACTTGGGACACTGATCTTGGGATGGTATGAGATATTTCTGCAGTGAAATCATAGGGAGATGTAACATAAACATCTCTCTAAAGCAGGAACTTTCAGAGCCTTTTCTGTGCTCACACACGTGAACTTTTAGGAGGAGCGTTAGCAGTTTGGATTTGAAGTGCCCCCCACAACTCATGTGCTAAAGGCTTGGTTGTGAGCTAACAAGTTTTAGGGGAAGTGCCTGGATCATGAGGGTTTAGTCTTCCATCATGGATTAACCTATTGATGTGATCACAGTTTGATGAAACTAGGAGGTGGGACTTAGTTGAAGTGAGAGGATCACAGCCTTGTCATCTTGGGGATTCTACTGATCCCAGGCTCCTTCCTCTCAAGTTCTTTGCCTCTCTACTTCCTGGCTGCCATAAGGTGAGAGCAGCTTTGCTTCACACCCTTCTATCTCACCTCAGGCCCACAACAATGGAGCCACTAACCATGGACTGAAACCTCTGAATCCTTGAGCCATCCTAGACCTCCTCTTTAAGGTGGTTTTTCTCAGGTATTGGTCACAGTGATGAAAAGTTAATACAAGGGCTGTATTATATGAGGGCTTTGTCACTGGTGCCTTTTACCCCTCCAAGGAGCAGCTTAGGGAAATAGGGCACCTTTGGGGTCACAGGTCAGCTGCCTGTGCCAGTTCTACAGGACATGGGCCTATCAGCTTCCCTGGCCTCTTCCTTTGGGGGAACTGTACCTCAGTGACTGACCCATTGTTTGCCATGGCATTGATACAGGTAGAGGGGGGTTATGAGAGACTGTGGACTGGCTGAGCTTGGGCCTGATGGGAAAATGTGTGCAGGAGGGACAGCTGGTATCCTTCCAGGAAGTAACCAAGTATATAGCATGTAGCCAGACTGGTCCACTAACTGGTATTAAACTGGGAAATTTACAAGGAAGGAAAACAGGCTGGAA
This sequence comes from Dasyprocta punctata, assembly GCA_004363535.1. Classification (NCBI taxonomy): domain Eukaryota; kingdom Metazoa; phylum Chordata; class Mammalia; order Rodentia; family Dasyproctidae; genus Dasyprocta; species Dasyprocta punctata. Next base: position 29,722 of record RJWM01010850.1, read on the forward strand.
ATTGTTCCAGGCAAATGACTGACATGTGTTCTCCTGCCTCTGACTGGAAGGCTGAATTTCTTCATGGTTGGTCCTGGGCCCCTGGACCTTTGGTGTGGACAATAGCCCATTCTTTACAGCAGCTGGGAGGGCAGGTTCTGAGGAGCTAAGCTATCCAGTTGTGACCTCGTTTAGCAATATGAGGACATTGAAGCTGGAGTTAGTATTCTAGCCGGGGCTGGGATCCAGGACAGGCTGGTTTCTTGTCATTCAATGTCTCAGACAAGCACTGTCTGTTCATTAGACTACAGCATAGGAAGTGGGTGAGGGTTCGCAGTGGGGGTGCACAGGAGGAGAAGTGGGAGGCAGAGCTCAGTGTGAGTTGCCGGAAGGTTATATGCAGCAAGAGAGGTGGCCTGGCCTCCTGTCCCTGAAGTAGCACTGATGACTTGGGTGAGCAGTTTAAGTAGTGAAAGGACAGGAATATCTGCCCACAGCCTCAAACTGCTTCTTTTGATATTTTAGAGGGCTGCTGAGAATTAAGTGGACTGTGCAAAAAAAAAATTTTTTTTTGCACAGAGTGACTTTGAGCAAGGACGATCTTCAGATAGTCAAACCTCAGTAATTTCTATCAGTTTGCTTAGCCTTTCTCCAACCTCCATCAGCACTGGATATTAAGAGCATCCAGAGAGTGTAGGCAGAGGGAGGTGGAGGTAGATACAAATAGCACTGAGGTCAAAAGCAAAACATCTCCTTCAGGCCATCTCTGAAACACCGCTGAGAGCAAAGAAATGCATTTAAGGCCTCCTTTTGCTGTGTTGCGTCAGGGCTTAGGGGAGAACTGAACTGGAGGAGCCTGTTCTCATAAAATACCTTCCCCCTTGTGTTATACAGTTTCTTATACTTCATCTGTGGATAAATCAGTAGGTTTTAGAGTAAATATCCCTTCTCCTACTATGTAGAAATGGAAGCACACATCTGTACAAGCTCATGCCTCCTGGAACTGGGCGCTGCCCTGTGCCCTTTCCAGCTTTCTCCATTCCCACTCATCTAGGTAAGGGTAGGGAGAGCACATTACTGCTTTTCTTAGAGCTGTGGGCCAACCAAGAGTCTTTTGACAGGTACCATGCGTTCTCCCACACTAAACAGAGTATAGACACACTAGGGTACTGCTACAAAATAGTAAACTTCAGGAGGTAGCTGTGTGGCCAGTCATCCCTACTCTCAAGGCACTGGGCCTGCAGAAGAGGGTGCCCACCACTCACCATGTCTTTGATCTGGCAATGCCCATAGCTGAAGACGATGGCATTGGGGGGGTTGCCCACTGGCAGCATCACTGCAAAGGAGATGCACATGGTGACTGGGATCAGGGTGTAGAGTGGGTTAATGTGCAGCGTTTCAGACTAGGAGAAGAGAGAAGTCATAGAAACATTAACTTTGAGATTGGGCCCACATTTCTTGTGCACGAACATGCTTTATTTAAATGGTGGCTTGGTGTTGGATAACCTTAGCTGGACATTGTGAGCTGGGGGCTAGTGAGATCCCTGACCTCCGGGATGTGCAGTGTTATTGGCAACCCAAATGAGCCTCTGCTGTTCACTCACAGGAGCTCAGATAATTCTAGAAGGGATGTTGGGTTTTTTGGTGCTGTGTTAAAGTTTGTTCATTTTTGTCTCTCTCCCCCTTTCTTTCCTTGATCGTTTCTTGTTTTTGTTTTTGTTTTGCAGTACTTGGACTTGAACCCAGGGCTTTCACACTAAATTATATCACCAGGTCTTTTTGTTTTTAGTCTTGAGACAGGGTCTTGCTAAATCACCAAGTTGTCCAGGTTGGGCTCAAACTGCCTCAGTTTCCAAGAGTGCTGGGATTACAAGCATGCATCACAATAGGCAGTTTAAACTTTATTCCTTAGTGGAGAAATCCTTTATTCAAACAAAATTCTCACAAATAAGCTACTTTGATTGAAGCAAGGATCCCTCACCTTTTGGGTACACAGCTGAACGTTTCTTCCTGGGAAAAACAAATTGCTTTATTTAGGACTGAACCTATGGTCTTGGTCTCAGTGTTGCTGCATTTTCACTAAATGCACTCTGGTATGCACACAGCAAGATGATGGACAAGAGAAATTGAAGACACTGAGCAATGAGCAGAGAGTGGCTAAAGAGATTTGGGGGTTGGAACATGAGGAGTCTGTTTTCCTGGGGATTCAGGAAAGGGTCAGGTACAGCTAGGGTGTTACCTTTGGGGCTGCTTCACCAGGCTAAGACCTGGCAGGTGGTGACCTCTCCTGTTCCATCAGTAACAAATTGACCTGCTGTATGGGGCGAGGCTGGACTTACTCCTGATGCTCAGCATTTCCCAGGGCACAGTGGAACTGGGTGGAGGTGGTGATGATTGTTAGACCTGTGCAGTTGGTGTTTGCAGCTATGTATTTTGCTCCGTTTTCTGTGGTTGTATTTCTGGGCCTATGATTAGGTTTCATCTCAGGAGAGAAAGGTTGATGATGACTGTGGGGAAATGGAACTCTAGGGCTTTAAGGTTGTTGGGTCCATTCTGTTTTCATTCAGGACTGCCCTTGAACTAATACTCCTTTTTTGGGGAATAGTTTCTAAAGCTTTTGCTGTGATTTATTAATGTATCTTCTTATGTATTAATTGCCATTTGACAAACTTCAAACTGTGGTTTGGGCCTCAGTCAGTGAAAGCTGTGGGCAGCAACCAGCACAGAGGGTTCAGTCATGGAAGCCACTCCCTGAAGCCAGCCCTGCCCCTGTCTACTCACCAGGCTGCACACAATGGGCAGGAAGATGGTGATGGTGGCTGGATTGCTGACAAACTCTGTGATAATGGACACCAGGATGCATGCCAGCAGAGTGACAGCCCACGATGGGAGGCTGCTCAGGCACAGCATCTGCTGCCCGATCCATGTGGAGAGGCCAGAACTCTGCAGGAAGAGGCATTTGGGTAAGAGGTCAGGTAAGTTCTTAGACTTTCAAGGGTTAGAAGTACTGACTGGAAGAGACCACTTGGGCTCGTCTAGTCTGTCTTTAGACTGACCAGAGCCAGGGGCAGCCTCATCTTAGGTTCAGTTTTGTGGCCCAGAAATGTCTTTCCTATGATTTTGTCTCATCCAGTCTTTGGTTGCTGTGTCCTTTCCTGGGACTCTGGCTAGACAGGGGTTGGAGGTCTTTGCTCCTCCTTCACCCCTCAATGTCAGTCTCTGTCTCTCTCCAGCCTGACTTCCTGGCTCTATGCATCAGTTCAATAGTGCCCTTTCCACAAAGTGCTAAGTTCATCCTTTGTTCTGCTTTGAACTCCATTTCTTTTATCACCTAAGGAGGGGAACAAACTAGCAACCTTTTTAGATAGTAATTTTTCTTGCATTCCATTTTTGGGGCATGCAGGACTGAACACTGAGAATTTCTCATGTGTAACAAAGGGTAAGGGATTAGAAGTCTATCTCAATGCCTACAGCATAGTCGTTCAACCCCAACCTGTTTGAGGTTCAAGTCCCATCGTGGCTGACACCTACTGGCTGCTACTGCTTTTGGAAGATTGACTCTTTTTCAGTAGCAACATTTATCCACTCAAATAAATAATATTTCCATTTGGAATAATTCATTGGGTTGGAAGATGTTCATCTGACAATGGTGAGGGATACCCCTTGTCTCCTAAAAAACAAAGGACTGAGGTTTTTGTTTTGGTACTGGGGATTGGATTGAACCCACAGGGCTTTGCACTGAGCTACACTCTCAGCCTTTTTAAAATTTGAGACAAAATCTTGCCAAGTTGCCCAGGCTGGGGTTGGATTTGCGATTCTCCTGCCCCAGCCTCCCATAGTGCTGGGATTACAGGTGTGTGCCCATGTCCAGCTACCACTGAGTTTGTGTACTAAAAACCCTTTGGTTGCCATATGTATTCTCCCTCCTCCTCTCCCTTGTATGGCAACATGCTTGGACTCTTCTAACAGTTCCCTTTGAGACTGCAAAGGCAATAAAGCGATGGAAGTTAGGGGCAGAAAGGAAGGTGAGATATATGATTCTTCCAGCTTTAAGTCCTGCTCCTTGTGCTTTACTGTTAAAGATCACCTTCACCACACTGTTTGCAGGCTTTTTCTCAAGCTCATCACAAGTTCATTTGATCTCTGCAGCACCCTCACCACCTCATGGCAAGCTCAGAGACTACTGATGCTCAAGGCCCTCAGAGTTCACTAGTTGCAGCCATTTCAGCGTGGTGAACTTTTTTCCATGGTTGGTACAGCATCTCACAGCCCACACAGGAACTTGCTTGTTTGTCACAGGCAAGAGGGAAGATCAGATAGCTGAGTGGAAATAGGACATTTTATGGAAAAAAAGTAGTTTTATTTACCATGTTATCCAAATAGTAAATAAAATGAAAGAGTTTCATGGCAATTAATTTTCCAGCAGAACTCTTTTCTACTATCATTTGAAAGGAATGGATAAATTAGATTGCCAAGTTAGAAAAAACACAACACAGGAAGTCTTAATTTTTTAAATCCTCGGTATGAAAACACTTCACATTATATTTTCCTCACTAGTCCCAAGACTCTGAAATTATTTCAAACTCAAAATCATACAGATTTTACTTGAATTATTATAGTATTAAGATTAATAGAGTCAACAGGTTTTATAGAGACAGCAGCTAGAGGATCTGTAAAACATGAATGATTTTGATTAAGAAAAAATATCCTGTTCTTGGAATTAGAAATATTGGCAGCACATATACAGGATAGACTGAAGGGATTAAGGTTTAATAGTGGCCACCAATAAAAAGGATGAGGGGTTGTAATAACTATAATTTCAACAGAAATGTTGACATGCATGCCAGGAAGCCTTATAAAAGTGCCTATAAAATTCAGGTGGTGCTTATGTCAGAGGTGTGAGGCAGGCTTGTATAAAATAACTAGTCTACTTGCAGCACATTGACCATGCTTGATCATGCTGGAATAAAACCAGAACAAGCTGGTGAGTCCTGAGGTGAGACACCAGGATGGTAACCATCTGAAAGTATGGTTAAAGGGCTAACCAGCTTTACTTAAGAAAAAAAATCTAGTAAATGTATTTTTTAAAAATAATTAACTACCTAGGACAAGGTAACAGAGAATAGAGCCAAAGCCAACAGTGATGATACACAGAAAGAAAAGAACAACTGGGCTGAGTTAGAAAGCAATTATCTTTTGCACAGGAAGTGCCCTGCTCCTGGGAGTCCAACCCAAGGGTGTGCTGGAGAGAAACGTCTCACTGGGGAGGAGATGGGTTCAGTGTCCTATGGGGTTCTTGCCCAGTGTAGGATTGTGTGACGTGGTGATCAGTGATGCAGACAGCATTTAGGCCCACAGTGAATGGGCAATCAGGGTGAACCACATTTAGGATGAGTTGATACATACAGACAAAGTGGAGGAGAAATGTTCTGAATCTTAATATGATTCATCTTTAGGATTGTTCTTATTTCAGAAAAGGCTGGCCTTTAGGGACTTCAACTATTTCCTAGTAGCCTCACTAAAATTTTTTAAATCAAGAAATTTTTACATCGCATTCAGTAAAGATTCTCTGAGGTTGGGTGTGGTAGTGCACACCTGTAATCTCAGCACTCAGGAGGTTGAGGCAAGAGGATCACTGTGAGTTTGAGCAGCCTGGACTGCAAAGTGAGTTGTAGGCCAGCTTGAACTGCATAATGAAACTCTCTCAAAAAGACAAAAAAAAAAAAAAAAAAAAAAAAAGCTGCAGGTGTTGTCTACATGTATAGATCAACAGGACAATTTACCACATCAGCACTTGGGGCATCTTTGGCCCCTTACAGACCCATTGCCTGTTTCTGCTGTCAGATCCCAAGAGATGGCTGCAAAACCCAGTAAGCCTTTTTTTGCTGGTAGTGATATGGGACCTGTAAACGAGGTATGAATGCCCGTGTCCATCACCCGGGGCAGCTGACCTGAACTCTGTTCCCAGCAGCACTTGGAAGGTCAGGGAGGGACAGAACATTTGTCCTGATCTACTTCTGTCCTTCCCTGTGACCTAGTGATCATGTATTCTACCTCAGCTACTTTGAGCCTTTTCTCCCAAGGGCAGAGGTTCTGGATGAACATTTGACCCATGAGAACAGAACTGAAGGATTACCTTGCTGCCAGAAGCCAGGGCATAGCCTCCTCCCACCAGGATGACAATCTCCCAGGGCATGGTTTTCTGGAAGTCCTTCCATGTGATGATGGGTTCCATCCCCAGGGAACACTCATAGCTTGTCCCTGGATCACAGGAGGAGAGCAGTGGGGAGCCAGATAAGCCTTGCCTGGCATGGCTTGTGGAGATGAGGGGCCAATGGATGAATTGGAGGATCTGGGAGACAGCTGTGCTGTTTTGGGGGAGGCTGACTTGGATATCCCCAACTTCTTCCCTTGAACCTACTCTTACCATCGTTCTTTTTCCCAAAGCAGGGCTTCTTGGCTGGAATGAGGAAAAGGAGGAAGCCGAGGAAGACAGATACTGTGGCATCTGTGCGGTAGCCTTTCCTAGTAAAGAGACAAGCATAGCTGGAGGAGGAGGGCTGGGAATCCTTGGGAGTGCGCTGAGTCTCAGGCCAGTCTGTCTGAACACAGTGCCTCTTTTTAGGACCTAGTCTAGGGGTGACAGCAACCTGAGTTCTTCCCAGTTGCTGCCATAGTGTCTTGCAGTGGATTCACGGGCAATAGCTAGTGTCTTGGTGTTGGGCCTGGTGAGCAGACATGCCTCAGTGGTAGCCAATGGGGCTGTGAGTTGGGGCAAGGTCTAGAAGGAGTGATCAAGAGCTGTTCAGATAAGGAATAGCAGAAGAGCCTGAGCTTTCTTTTCTGTGGGGTCACACTCCTTGGGTGTCCCTCCAAAAATGAGAAGCTGGTGCTTGGAGAACTTGCACCTGCTCCTGGGGGGTCTGCGCCCTTGGGACCGTGGGCAGGAGTGACTCAGAAGCTGGTGTGTGTCTCTCCGGGTGTTTCCTTCCTTCCAGAGTTTCCACTCTGAAAGTCCTTTTACAGTTACATCTTCTTCTTTTAACTCACAGCATCCTGTGAAACAGCTGAGGTTCCGGGAGCTTGTGTAAGCCCCGCAGCTGGGCATTGGCAGCACCAGACCCCGGCCACTGATAGGAACTCCAAACACTGCACTTCCTTCCTGACTTCACACTGCTGCTTTCTCTAGAAAAAGCAGATTTCTCAGGAGATGAAGCTTTCTTGGTTTGTGTCTGCCCTGAGAGCTGTGGACATGGGGCATCTGCTGGTGGTTACTGCCTGAGGAATGTGGTTGAGGAGATGGTTCTTAAGCAGGAAACCGTATCACTTACTTTTCAAAGAAGGAATCCCAGCCAGGGACAAAGCCAGGCTCCCGAGTAAACCACAGCACAGTCATCAGGATGAAAAAAAATCCAGTCACCATCTCAGGGTAGCTATAAAATAAAGCAAAACAGACCTGCTCCAGGAACTGGGGAGTTTCTTTTAGCTTTTGCACTTTACTTCTGGAACCTCCTGCATTCATAATTTCGACACTCCAGACATAAAGCAGTCACCACTTAACCACCAGAGTAGCTGGCAGTGCAGTGGGAAGAGAACTGACTGAGTGAAGCCAGAACATGTGACATTCACCATCCTTCCTGGAGAGATTTGGGCAGGAAAAAACACAGCATGTAGTTACCAAACAACATCACCTAAGGCCTGTAAGGGGCGTGGAGGGCAGCGGGCACCCTCAGACACTGTGCAGGGGGGACATAGGTATCTGTACTTTCTGAGACCATTTGACCATACAAATCAGGAACCTTAAATTAGGTCATTCCCTTCATCTGACACAATAACTGAAAGTGTATGCTGAACTATTACCCATTGAAAAATGGAAACAGTCATTTTGTTGTTTATCTACTAATATTTCATGACACTGAACACATTTTGGTACAACTACAGTATATATTAAAATGGGATGTGTTCATCAATAATCATATTTCCACAGCAGAATTAATGCTATAGGGACATAGTAACAATACAATGTTAAATGAGAAAAGGCAAGATACACAGCTATGTTCAGTATGGATTTTGCCAAAAAGATGTAATTTTGCACAGAAAAGTGTAGAAAAAAATATCATCTTAAAGGTGCGAACAGTTAATACTGGGATGCTAAAGAGTCCAAACCAATTTTAATTTTTCCTTATACTTTCCTGTATTTTATAAAGTTCTACAGTGAACATGTATTCCTTTTATAGCTTAAAGACTTAAAGATTAAGTTTCTACCAGAACTTTGTATTTAACCAAAGTCATATGTGCCAATTGCTGTAAGAGACAATATAACATTATATAGAACACTTGGTCACTGTGTAAATACTGATAGGAGTGGCTGAGGATTGGTTAGTGATTTCTTTTTCCTTTTTATGTTTTGGCTGTACTGGGGATTGAACTGAGGGGCTGCTGTACTCACAACTAGGTCCCCAGTCCTTTTTTTTTTTTTTTTTTTCGGCACCAGGGATTGAACTCACAGCCTTGCACCTGTCAGACAGGCGCTTAAGTCACTGAGCCAAACTCCCAGCCCTGGTTTTTTGAGGCAGGGTTACACTGTGTAGCTCAGGCCAGCCTTGCGCTCGCGTTGTAGCCCAAGCCGGCCTCGAACTCACAATGCTCCTCCTACCTCAGCCTCTCGAGTGCTGGGATTAAAGGTGTGCGCCACCATCCCCAGTTCTTTTTATTTTTCATTTTGTGACAGAATCTCACCAAGTTGCCCAAGTGGTCCTCTAATTTGTAATATTTCTGCCTTGGTCTCCTAAGTAGCTAGGATTAACAGGCATGTGCCACAGTGCCTGGGTGTATAGTGAATTCTTAGGCCTTCTGTCTTCAAGTCTGTATTTGATGCTGTGTTATACTCTAAATACAGCACAAGCCAGGTATGGTGGCACAATCCTGTAATCCCAGCACTTGGGAGGCTGAGGCAGGAGGATCACCATGTGTATGAAGCCAGCCTGGACTACATAGTGAGTTTAGGACCAACCTGATTTTAATAGTGAGACCCTCTCTCAAAAAACAAAAAATAAATACAGCACCAAGTCCCCCAGCGCCTGGGAGTGACCACAGGATCACTGTGGTGGCCCATTTGAGCAACATAAGACATCCTGACTTTGGAAGAAACTAGTATATTCCAAGAGGAGTGCTGATCAGTATTTCTGTTGTTTTTTATGTCTTCTGTCCCATCCATGGGTTCCACCTCGTGCCAAGGCTATATCTCAGACTCTGAGTACAGCCGAGGGGAAAGATAGCCACTGAAATCTGGGCCAGCTTAGGTTAGGCATCAAATAGGATCTTCTCAGTGCCTGGACTTGTAACTGTGGGACATTCCCCTGGGGTCAGGGGTATCAGAAACATGGCTGCTCCTGCGCTTCCCTTTGCAGCTGTGCCTCTCCCGGAGAAGGGGCAAAGGGCTGCAGTGACTTTTACCTAATGTCTCCCAGTTTCTCATATTCCTCCTGGATCCTCCTCTCTGACAATTCTTCCCTCTTGGTCTTCTTCTTCTTGCTCAGAGAACAGGTCTCTTTAAAGCTGAGAAGGGAGAATGAACGCAAGAGCAGGGAAAACATGATTCTGAGGCTCATAGGAGAACAGATATTAAGCAATTACTAGACCACCCACTGCTGTGGTCATCTTTCTCCTCACTCTGTCCCTCTGTTCCTCTCCTATTGTCAGTGCTTCTGTCTGCCCTGCCCAATTGCCCAGTCTCCCACCCACCTTCCCCCAGCCTTTTGTGTCTGTCCATCTGTGGCTGTCTGTGGTGTATCAATGTGAGGTGATAGGGACTTGTGCACAGGTATGTACATGGGGTTGCTTCTACACACTTGTCTTGTTCATAAGTAAAAGAGTCTATGTGATGTGGTATGCATGTCAGTGTCTGTGTCTCCTGCCCCCCACAGGAGTGTGTGTATATGTGCAAACATTCATTTATCTAGAGATAAGGTCTCTCTGGGGTAGAAGTGGGTGTTAGTTTTATGTCACAGTATTAGGGCTTCCCAAGTATACAGCCATCACTGATGCGACAGCAGTCTCTGAGTAAAGAGGAGGCCAGCTCAAGAACATTCCTTGACCAGTGGAGTTCTGGGCTCTGTGAGCTGGTTAATATTATACACATCTTTCCTTTAAGTGTTTGATCAAATGGGGAACTGAAGAAAAGGCTTCCTAAACAGATTACTATCAGAAATAATATCACAAAGGATATATCTAACATGTTATTTTGAGGTACATGAACATATTCTATAAACAAAGTACAAATTTAAAATTTGTCTACACAATTAAACCTAACACAACTTTTACTTGGAATCGTATTTCTAAGGGTACATGAAATTACTGCATATGCTTTGAGAACAATGAAACTTCATTAAACTCTGTCCAATCCAGACTTTTCATAAATCATCCAGGCCCTCTAACCCATTACTTTGAATTACGAATATTTCTTTACAGAGCTGGGAGTGAAGTGCAGAGTGTAGGGAGGAGCAGAGAGATAGGAAGAGACCAGGTCTGCACAGGTTCGCTGCACTGTCCTCAACAGCCCTGCAGGGAGCAGTGCCCTCCAGGGCGGTGCCGTGGCCTTTGGTTGGACGGCAGAGCTGCGGTGGCTCGCTGGCCAGGTGTGGGACTTACTTGCAGCCCAGGAACAGCCAGTGCATCCAGAACCAGCTGATGACCAGCATGATGAGGGATATGGGGAAGCTGAAGAGGAACCAGGTGCCAAAGTTGACCACATCTGCAGCTGGATACTGGCTGGAGGGAGACACCAGGTCAGCAAATTAGAAAGGGAAGGATTTCGGTATGGTTGGTATTTGGAGGTGATAGCTAAATTCTCCTTAGGAAGACATACAGCAAGGCTAAGGAGAGATAATGAAGACAGTGTGGTAAGACATTAACTAGAACTCATTTGTTTATTAGCTGCAACTGTACAGAGGCCAGATGAGAATCACAAAGTAAGCTAAACAGGCTTCTAAGCAACTAAAATCAGTACTACTAAAGTGTATACACTTTGCAGTCAGGATGTGTTTACCTTTAAGTTACATAAATAACCTGTCTGATAAGCTACTCATCTCCATTTTCAGACTACAGAAAATGGACAGGGAACCCTGGTGTTCTTTACTATAAACTTACTGAAGGAATGTGAATGAAGGGGACATAAGGCAGCAGTTCCAGAGAACTCTGGGCTCTAGGGCCTCATAAGGGTTATAGGTGTTAATGGTGCCTATAAGAGAGACAGGATTTGGAATCTACAGAGAGAGACAGAGAGAGACACTGAGTGTTTGACAGCTAATTCGTAGGCTTTTGAAATAGCCAAAACAAACTGCGGGGTGGTCTGCTCACACTGCCGAGAACAACAGCCCAGGGAGAGTAAAATGGTGTGAGGAGTCCTCGGGGCTTAGTCCTGGCTATCAGGTCTGAAGCTTCCTTTAGTTATCCCTCCCTCCCCCCCTCCCATCTTCCTACCTCCTTTTCCCTCTCTTCTCCTCCCTTTTTTTTTTTTTTTTTTTTTTGGTTCCTGGGATTGAATTTACAAACTCGCGCCTGCCAGGCAGTTGCTTAGGCCACTGAGCTAAATTCCTGGCCCTATTTTTTGAGACAGGGTCTCACTATGCACTTCAGACTGACCTTGAACTCACTTTGTAGGCCAGGCCGGTCTCGAACTCACAATGATCTTTCTGCCTCAGCCTCCCCGGGTGCTGGGATTAAAGGCCTGAGCCACCACACCCAGCTTGCTCTTCTCCTTTCTTTCTCCTCTTGTCCCTTTTTTTCTCTCCCTTTATCATCCCCCACATCTCTCCTTCCCATAACAGTCAACTCTCCATTTCCTCATTTCCATTTTACTCCTCAGTTCACTGCTGGTTTCTTTCTCCACCTTTTGACCAAATTCCTCTTGCCTGGGGCACCAGTAACCACCCTGTCACCACATTGGATGGCTACATTTCCCTCCTTATTTTGTGCCATCATTCACTGCATTCAATATGGTAGTCATTCCTTTTCATGAAACATTTTCCTCCTTGGGTAGAATGGCACTGGTATGCCCAGATTTCCTCTTTCCTGTCTGACAGGAGGATAGGTATATTCTTCTCTCTTTTGGAGTCTACCTTAGATATTTGAGGTTAATCTTCAAGTCCTTTGTTTCGCTTTGTACCCTCCAAATGACTTCTACCCCTATGGCTTCCGTTACAAGGGGCGAAATGGAAATGAGGGCCCCTTTCTCAAAGACTATTAATAATTTCTGAAGACTGAGGTTGTAGCTCAGTGGTAGAGCACTTGCCTAGCTTGCATGAGGCCCTGGGTTCCATCTCTGTGGCCCTTCTGCAGACCAAGGTTCCAAATGTGTGCTTCAGCCTAAATATACCTCTTGAGATTCAGAGCCTTATCTTCAACTAGACATCTCAACCTTTATGTCAACTTTTCAAAAAATCTCAGTCTTCAACTTTTCCCTCTGTTTTTCTGGCTGTTAAAGTCAGAAGCTGAAGAGTCAGCTTTGTCTCTGTTACTAATCCTACCAAGACTGGTCAAGTTACCCTCAAATAACTCTCAGGCTGACCATTTCTTGGCCCCTCTGTCATGTATCTGAGGCCACTGTCATTCTGCACTTCTCAGTGGCAGTGTCCTACATAGTCTTCTTGCTTTCTCCTTTCCAACTTGTTCTCCAATTTTGTATCCAGAATGAATTTTTAAAGCTATAAATCTGATCACCTCACTCCCTGCTTCACGTTTGGTAACGTCTGCTCCCTGCCTTTCGCTCCCAAGCTCTTCCTCAGGCCTTGCAGAGTGCTTTGGCCTTCACCTGCCTGTCTCTCTGGCCTCCTTCAGCCATCTGTCAGTTATTTCTATGGGCTCTGCTCTCCTGCCTCAGAGCCCCCTACACAGTCTGGTTTGGATAACCACCTTTCATCTGGTAGCTCTGGCTCACCCTTCAAATGGCCACTTTATCACCACCTCTGTGAGGAGCATTTTATCCTCTAGACAGGTGAGCATTCCTAGCAGAAGCTAGAACTTCCCTCATTGTACTTAGCTATAAAGACTGTCTTGTCTTCTCCTCTTGGGACAGAAACCACCCTACCTCTGCTGCTAAGCCCTCAGCACCAGTTCCTGACGCCCTCTGGGTGGTGGTTAGTAGATATTTCTTGACTGAGTGAATGACTTACTTGTTGAAATGTTCCAGGAAAATGAGGCTGGTGGAGGTGCCAATGATGGTGGTCAGGCCGCCAATGGTCGCAGCGTAGGATATGCTCAGGGAGAGGCACTTGCAGACCATCTGGTCATGCTGGGTTCGGTACTTTCTGTTCAGCTCCTGGTTCCTGGAGCCTCGGGTCAGGACTAGTGGCTTTTCCTACCAGAGGAAAAAACCCAGCTTGGAGTGTCCAGCACATCGAACCCAAGAGGTAGGAGGCACCATGGAGCAGAGGAAAGGTTTCAAGCTTGGTGCCAGAAAGATGAATCCCAGTTTCTACTGTATACCAACTAGGGCATGCCTTGAGGTACACTTTTCACTTCTGTAAAGTGGGGTAAACCGTATCTGCTTTGCTGTACTGTGAAGAGTAAGTGAAATAATGAATGTCCTGGTATTTAACTCATTGTAAGCTATTACAATATTTCGCAACATTATTATTATTATGCCAGCAAGGTTTGATTTTTACTTGAACTCCAATAAAACTAGTTGCTATCATCTGAACGAGCAGGAGGTGGTCATTCTATGTGGAATAACAGCAACACTCCTTGGATTACAGAAGAATGTAGCTTTCCTGGGAAAAAGGTTGAAGAGTATGATTCTCTTCTCTCTCTGGCTCACTCTTCTTCCTCCCAATTGGCCTTTCCTCTGCTTTTTCCTCCTTTCTGCAAATAAGTTTCAGCCTTGCCAGAGTCCTCTCAGGTCCTGCTTGGTCCAGACCATGGGCTTCCTGTGTCCCAGAGGTACTGATCTCTGGTCTCAAATGTGGACTTGAAGCAAGTATCCCTTGCCCATGCCAGGTCTGGCCACCGTCATGATTCTTCATAAGACTTAGAGAATCTGGCACAAATGTCACCAGGTCAGATCTAAAGAAAACCTACCAGAGAGAGAAATCACATTGCTACATTTCGCATCATGCTTAACTATTGTCCTGAATTATAGAAGGACCAAAGTATCAGAGCAGAAGGGACCACTGAGGGACCCAGAGGTTTCCCATGATCCCCAGTGTATAAAGCATAAACGGAGCATTGGATTGGCATTCATCTTATTTTGTAACTGGAAATCTGCCAGGTAGTTTTATGGTCAGGGAGATTGGATTTGAATCAAGATGCTTCCCTGACGAGGTCTTCATTCTTGGCTTATGAGCTCATCTTTCTGCCTCATTTACAGCCACAGTATTGTAATCCTTGCCTGTGCAGAAAAGCAGTTTCTGCACAATTAATCTTGGGATATTGAAATAAAATATTTGCAGTGTCCCTGAAGCACCTGTGAGAAGGACTTTGAACACCTCTGATCTAGACCAACCTTAGCATTCATAGTCGAAGGAACTGAGGCCCATGCAGTGGACCATCTTGCTGAAGCTGAGTGAGCTAGATGCTTGGGCACCATGGCACATGCAGGGCAGAAGTGGTTGTGAGTAAAGAGTGCCTGGTGACAGCTTGCCAGCCTTATGCCATCACCATGTCAGGACCAGCACTCCTGGGAAGCACCAGGTGCGTTATGTAGGAAACGGGGCCAGAAGCTGGGGTTCTGTTACCTGCAATGGCTGCTGCTTCTTGCCTTGGTGTTGGTTTGCTGTCCTGATGGGCTTGGTCATCATGGGCACACCATTCAGGTTCTGTCAGGACAGAGGCCAGTACACCATTAGGGAAAGAATGTGGTGACCTAGGTGCCTGGGCAAGCATTCCTTGACCATCCTAGGGCCACCCCATGGCCAGGCACCAGGGGACTCAGAAACCCAAAGCCAGAGAGGGCATGAACTGAGAACACCACCCAGGCCTGCCTCCTCTGCACGTCTCCTGTCCACTGGTGTCTATCACCCATCCCAGGAGGCTCTCGAAAGCTGGCAAACATGATTTTGTTCTTTTAGAAAAGCCTGACTTTCCAGGACATCACTAGCATGAAAAACTCTTACTATTTTTTTAATCACAAAGAAAATGTTTTTGAAACCCACTACTGTTAAGTCTGCAGTTTTATTGGCCTTCTATGCTTCTCACGAAGACACCTAAAACTGCCTTTGGAGGATGGGGATTGGGTTTGAGCAGCAGCATGTGGTTGAACTTTGCTCTCCCCACAAATATGTCCCTTTGGTAGTGAGATTTATGAAGGAATCCCCACTGACAAGAATCAGTTTGAATCTGTGACTCTTGAGTTCTGGATGACTGAATCTTGGGTCTCCATAAAAAAAGTTAATTTGTATTTTATGTGGCTAAACCCAGTACCTGGGGCTGGGGTTCAGAACTACCCAGTCTCTTGCCAGGAGCCTGACCAGCCCATCCATGTCCGAGCTGTGTGAACCCTTTCCACCTTTACATCCATGGAGGCCGCTGGGGTGTAGGACAAGCTGCTGGGCGTCTTGGGCCCTGAGTTGGCTCCAGGGACTTTCAAGGGATCTCAAAGCACAGGAAAAACCTGAGGCCATACCTTGTGCATCAGAGAAGTGAAGTCTGCCGCTGATGTGCTGGAATGAAGCAAAGGAAACAGGGAAACTATAGTGGACCAGATTTCATGAAGAGGAGAGCGCTCTTCCTCAAGTTTAGTGTTTGCTGTAAGGGACTTAAACTAGTATCCAGTTTCCAGGCTATGAAGAGGACTAATCTCATCCTAATCTTCCTGGCCTTTTTGGTGCCATAAGGATTCATGGAACCACAGGGCTTGTTTCCTCCCGAGGTAGGGGCAGCTGGTCTCTTTGAAGCAACAGTAACACTCCTAGTAATATTGAACAGGCAGTGCTTATTAGGTGCTGAATCTTTAAAGTTAGACTTTATACCTTATGACATTGTTAATCACCATAAGAGGATCGTGGTGCAGGTATTGCTACCTCCATCTGCATCTTATTAGTACTGGGATATTAGCGGTGGACAGACAGGAGCCACTCTGTCTCACTGGAGAGCCCTGTCCTCCTCATCATTGTCTAGAAAGTGATACTTGTGATGTGCTTGTCTGAGAGGACAGGAGCAGGGTGGCCCTGGACTGTACCCAGGGAAAAGCAAGAGAGAATGAGAAGATGTGGTGTTCTGTGCACACTTAACTGCACATCTGAGTCCCTCCTACACCTGCGGAACCCCCACTTTTACTGTGAAGACAGAGGAAGATGAAAACTATTGGAATTACCAGCTCCCTGAGTGCTCAGTAGATGTTTCCAGTGTCTTAGTTGTGAGCACAGTGGGTGCCACCATGAAGAGAGATGAGAGTGCCAGACACACGTGCAGGACACGGCTCCAGCAGGGGAGGGCAGGAGGTGACAGGTTTGGAGTGCAGTGTTCTTTTGAGAAGATGCCTCCCTTCCCAAACTGACCACACAGAGCAGTCAAGATGTCCTCAACCTGCGAGGAGGCACTGGGTGTGAGAAGAACCCCAAGCAGCCCTGCTCCTTCAGCACAGGATGCCAGGGACCTCCAGCTTCTGCCTTGGAGTGCAGGCCACTACTTTCATGTGGAAAGAGCAAAGGCAAGAAGCTGGTACATTTGTGATCAGTTTTTATAGTTTTTAAGATACAGATAATGAATATATTTTGGTAGATTTATACAGTAATGTTACTTTAAGCTTTTTGTGATCTTGCAACTTGTGCCTTTACCATTTTACTTTTGAATTGTTCATTGCTTGTATGTAGGCCAACACTTGATTTCTGTATATGGCTTTGTGACCTTGTACCATGACCTTGCTAAACCTACTTGTTTGTTCTATTGATTTTTATGTAGATTCTTTGTTTAAAAAAAAAAAAAAAGAAGAAGAAGAAGCTGGTACAGTGTGGTCAGAGAGGCCAGAGCAAGGCAAAACAAAAAACAAACAAACAAAAAACCCCCAAAAACCTCAGCACAGGAGCAGCCCCAGCCTCTCAGGTTGGGGACACGGGGAAGGAATTGGGCTAGAGCCACCCACAGAAGGCTCTGCCCAGGACACAGAGATGGCCAGGAACCAAGGGTCAGTGGAGAGGCAGCCATTGAGAGACACAGTGCCGTGAGGGCATGGGTGGCCGTCCAAGAACACAAGCCATCCTTGTGGAGGGGACACTCCATAG
Organism: Dasyprocta punctata; assembly: GCA_004363535.1. NCBI lineage: Eukaryota > Metazoa > Chordata > Mammalia > Rodentia > Dasyproctidae > Dasyprocta > Dasyprocta punctata. The sequence goes on from RJWM01010850.1 coordinate 46,917, forward strand.
ACCTTGATGGTTGGTGCCCCAAAGGGAAGATCTGAGGTCTGAAACTCAGAGGCCCCCAACCCCAAGCTATAGGAGCTCCAGCCCAGATATGGTGTGCACCCCACAGCCTTGGTCCCAACCCTGGTGAAGTCCAAAGCAGCATGGTGAGTGGGCTGCAGGGAAGAGGACATGAAGCGTGTGAGAGAGGAAGTGGGGTGGGCACAAAAGGGGGTGCAGAAGCTGTGGATGAGAGGTTGGAGCTCTCCTGTGAGTTTGGACTGAACTTTGGAGAATGAGAACAGGAGGCCACCATATCTGAAAGGAGCCAGAAGGGCTGTGGATGGGGAGAACAAGCCAACAGGCTGTGCTTCAAGACAGTGCTAAGAGAAAAATAAAGCCATTTCCTGATGGCTTCCTTCTGCATCTATCCCCTTGCATATGCTGATTTCATTCAATTAATTGAACTGTCCATTATTTATGAAAAAGACAAATTGCAAAGACCAGCTTCATTATAAATCCAGCAATGAAGTGTGTAATATCACAGAATACCTTGAAGACCACATTTGATATACAGTCTTCAAAAGCGATAAACTGTTAATAGATCCACCTCACATGAATGTCTGTGACTCTACTTTCCTTTCCCAACTTCTCCTGTGTATCATCATCTGGCTATGCCACCCACTGTCCCCAGTCCCCTGCCTGTCACCTGATCTTTCACTGCCATTATAACAAGACCAGATCTGGTAAAACTATATCTAATATTTATAAAATGTTTTATTATTCTTTTTTTTTTTTTTTTTTTTTTTTTGCAGCACCAGGGATCGAACTCACAACCTCACACCTGCCAGGGCAGGTGCTTAAGCTGCTGAGCCAAACTTCCAGCCCTGTTCTTTTTAAGGCAGGGTCACACTATGTAGCTCAGGCCGGCCTTGCGCTCACGTTGTAGCCCAAGCCGGCCTCAAACTCACAACGCTCCTCCTACCTCAGCCTCCCGAGTGCTGGGATTAAAGGCGTGCGCCACCACGCCTGGCTTTGTTTTATTATTCTTGAAGAACCTCTAGTGGCATCCATCATATGAGTGTTTTTCCATTAATAAATTATTCTCCTAAGAGTCAGTAATTCTTGTGGAATTATACTTGGAAGCTATATGGACAGTTTCTGTATCCACCCAGATGGGTGCTGGTCTTTCTATTTCTTTATCATTAGTGCAGTGTTCTGGGGTTGGGAATTGTCCTGGAGATCTTGGCAAGCGGCTTCTAAGGATGGGGACAAGGCTGTGCTGAGCCTGGTCCATATGTTTCAAGAGCTGTACATGCTCTCATCTTTCCTGATCTCCCCAGTGGGCCCTGTGAGGCTCTGGGGAGGGGACAGTTGTACTTACTCTTCATTTACAAAGATGAGCTCCAGAGGAAGTTGGCTGTTACTGACATCAAGATCTACAGTGGCAAAGAAAAGCAGGAAGCGAGATGTAGAGCTGGAGCTGGCATGTGGGTGGGAGAGCAGGGGCTCAGGGCTGGGACAAGGGCTGGCCTGAGGGACGATCCCCCTTCCCTCTGCCCTGGAAGTTGTGAGGGGTTCGTTGACCCAGATAAACCTAGGGCTTTGTAGTAACCTGTGGACTCTATGGGCCAGGACCAGTGGGGGCGCCCATCAGTGAAGAATGGGAAAGAATGTGAAATGGGACCAAGGGAGCTGCAGGTTACAGGGCTGTCATGGGCAAGAAGGGTGCAAAGGCAAGGGCAGGTGTTGTGGGGCCAGGCACCAAGCTGGGCGGTGTCACAGGGAAGACTGGCAAGGAAAAGCAAGGGAAAGCCCAGGGAAAAGCAAACTGTAAACTGTACTGTACTGATGGGCTCGGCCTCTTCAGTGCTGGAGTTGGCCGCCACGAGCTGCTCCTCCTCGGCACTGACCAGCTCCTGCAGCACGGCCTCCACGATGGGCATCACCATGGCGGTGGTGGAGGTGTTGGACAGCCACATGGACAGCATGGTGGTGCAGCACATGAAGCAGAGCAGCAGCCTGTAAGGTAGGGGGCTGGGACCGCACTGGCAGAAGGCCCACCTCCGAGGGCCCATGGGGACTCTGGGGTCTCCTATCACCTGATGGTGCTATGCTAAAGAATTGTGGCTGGCACGTGTCCATCCAGTGCTTGGCACACCATAAGCATGAATTCAGTATCTGTCCAATGAGTGAACTGCACTGCATGAGCTACATAGCCAAGAAAGCCCTTCCTCCAGCAAAGAGTAGCTTTGCTAGAAGGGCCACAGGGTGTGGGCTTGCTGATTCCTCTCTCTTTCTGGACATCAGGTGGAGCTCAGTGATGGGGTCTTTTGTGTAGGAGGGAATTCTTTGTCAGCAGTTCCACAAGCATCAGTACATTCGATGCTTTGCAGCCAGACACCACAGTCATTAGCAAGTAGATTAATGTTAGGGCCTCACAGTTCTGCCACCTCCTAATCCTACTGTCAACATGCTGAAAGTAATGTCCCCAAATCACAGAAGTGTCCTTCACCACCATTTGTGTGCACTTGTGCATGTGGGATCTGAAAGAGCCCATGCTTAGAAGAAAACATGAACAGAAGTAACCTTCAAATTATTTCCCTTTGACTTTGAAATACTGTGCACAGACATGGGCCTCATTTTCATAAAATAAGCCAAAATAAAGACTACCCCTACTCTAGCACGCCTGTAATCCCAGTATTCTGGGAGACTGAGGCAGGAAGATTATGAGTTTGAGCCCAGCATGGGCAATTTAGCGAGAGGCTGTCTCAAAAATAAATAAATAAATAATGTAGCTTTGTGCAAAGGCCCTAGATCCAATCCCTAGGACTGCGGGAAAAAACCCAGCTGGATTTATTACTTTGGGTGACTTTGCAGTCTGGCCACTGTACATTTGTCGCGTGGGTTGTGTTGGAGCAGGGCTCAGTCCTGGAGACCTTTTGTGTAGGCCGATGGTGACATGTTTGTCTGTCTTGCATGTGTGACAATTTCCTGGGTGAGAAAGAGATGACACAAAAAGCACACGGAGGTTTTTAAGAGCCATGGAGCACCTATGCACTGTGAGGAAGCGCCACTGAGTGCCTAGGATAGCACTTGTGCTGCAGCAGGCTGTATCACTAGAAACTCTAAAAGATTCATCTTACTGGCCTTGGAGGTGGAGGATGGGTACAGGTGATTGCTGGGCAAGGGGCAGAGCAAGCAGTTGTCAGCAGCCCACTTGACAGACTGGGAGACAGAACTCTCTGTAAGGCATCTGTATGTCTAAATGACATGTTAAAAACTGATATGCTGGGGTTCATTTGTGCTGTGGCTCCCCAGGGAGTCAGGCAGCCATGTAAAACTCAGTGAGAACTAGGAACCAAGGGCATCTGAAGGGAGGAGAGAGGAGGTGCTCGAGGGCCACTGTCTACCCTGGCCTTCCCAACTCCTTCCCTGTGGCTGGGACTCTCACTGCTCTCTCTGTGACAGCAGAGGGGAAGAAGGAGCAGTTGAGGACCTGGCAAATGCAACAGGTCTTTCAGGTCTGTGGCCCCACCTCACAGTGGACGATGGGAGGAAATCTCTCCAACTTGCCTCTGCTTCTGTGTCCAGCCCATGTCCTAACACTCAAGAAAGTGGGTGGAAAACTGCTTCTGTGGATGTGTAAGGTGCTCCTTGATGAGTCCCTGTGATGCTGAACCTGCTGTCCTTGAGGCTGGCTGGGCAGGTAAAGTGGATCTGATGATAAATGGCCCTTTCGCTGAATCAGATCAGTCCCAGTGGGGAACCACCCCTGAGGGAAGGTGGGTGCTATCCCATGCCTACCATGGAACCTCCAGCTAAAGTGATGCCTGGCTGTGACTGGACAAGCAGGGTCGGCTGCACCCTGGCAGCAGGGGAGGCCCTCGTTCGACTCACGTGCCTGGCTTGGCTCCAGCCATCAGGACCATGCGTAGAGCAATACGCTTGTGCAGATTCCATTTCTCCACTGCCGCCGCCACGCAGATGACACCTACCAGCAGCAGTGTGGTGTTCTTAAAGTACTCAGCAGCCACCTGCGGGAGGCCAGACAGGTCACACTCCTGGCCCAGGATCTGGTCCCCGGGAAGGAGGCACCAAGCAAGTGACACGGGCTCAGACACAGAGGCTGGCAAAGAGCCAGCAGAAAAGCAAGGTTTCTTAAAACAACCCCTTCCCTGAAAGTAAGACCTAGCCAGAAAGTAACCAGCCTAGAAAACTAGAACTCAAAAATGCCAACCCCATCAGCCAATTACTACCTCAACTGCCATCACTGTCCTCTTACTTGGTGGCTCCTTTGAAAGGCAGGTGAGGCAGGGATAGGCTTATGGGGCTGTCATTTCTGATCTCTAGTTTTTAAGGCTGATTATTTTCCAGCTAGGTCTTATTTTGGGAAAGGACAGTAGCTGGTTGCATGTTTTCATTTTTTTTCTTGAGGGGCTGAAGATCAAACACAGAGCTTTGCACCTGCTAGATAATCACTCTACCACTGAGCTACACTCCCAGCTAAGACAGTTGCCTATTTTAGAATAATATGCATCTACTGAGCACCTATCTTGGCACTGTGCAAACTCTTTACAAAAATGATTTCATTTCATCCAGCCAATAACCTCACAGGACAGGTGACCTCCTCTGCTTTTCAAAACAAAACCACTGCATTAAAAATCCAAACAAATATGATTTTTGAGAATAAACATATAACCAGGCATGATGGCATAGGCTTGTGATCCCAGCTGCTCAGTAGGCTGACACAGAAGAATTGGAAGTTTGAGGTCAGCTTGGGCAATTTAGCAAGACGCTGACTCAAAATAAAGTTTGAAAAATAAAGAGGGCTGGGAATATACCTCTGCGGTAGAAGGCTTACCTAGCGAGTTAAATTCTCAGCACTGGAAAAAAAAAAAAAAAGGGATGTTTAATTTTATATTGATTGAATTTTATATTGATTTTTTAAAATTAATTGACCCTAGGTTTGTCTCCAAATCCTACTTTTAATGTTTTTAGAAAATTTCAGAAAATGTGTTTATTTCTGTTAGAAAATAAATGCATGCTCAGTATGAAAAACTTCAAAATGTAGAAAAATTTGAAGAGAAAATTACACTTAAACCTGCTATTGTTTATATCTTGATACATTTTCTTTAGTTCATGTCAGCTGTGGTGGCCCACAACAGTAATCCCAGCATGCTGGGAGATGGAGAGGGAAGATTGTAAATTCAAGCTCAGCATGGGTGACGTAGTAATTTAGCAAGACCACATCTCTATTTATTTATTTATTTATTTTTGTAGCACCGGGGATTGAACTCAGAACCTCACACCTGCCACACAGGTGCTTAAGCCACTGAGCCAAACTCCCAGCACAAGACCACATCTCAAAAAATAAAAAGTGGCCAGGTGTGGAGGCTTATACCTATTAATCCCAGCACTTGGGAGGATGAGGCAGGAGGGTTGTCATGAGTTTGAGACCAACCTGGGCTACATAGTGAGTTCAAGGCCAACCTGGAATAATACAGTGAAACCCTGTCTCAAACAAAAAGCACTGAGGTTGTAGTTCAGTGTGAAGGCCATGGGCTCAACCCCCAACACTCAGGAAAAAAAAATAGCTAATTTCTTTGATTCCAGTTTTCCTTAAGTCTATATGGATACATCACTGGATTTATGCAATATGCAGAGTTTTACATCTTGCCTTCCCCCCACTGAACATCATATCTTAATCATCTATTTATGAAACTTAAATTTATCATGAAAATTCATTTTTAACAGCAGCATAATGTACCATAGAATTTGTTTGGCCATTTTCCTTTTGTTGAATATTTCAGTTGATTTTTAGATTTTTTTCTTTTCTTTATTTTTTAAAAAATGTTTCAGAAAAAAAAATGTTTTAGACAAGCTCTTGCTATTATACCCCAGGCTGGTCTTGAACTTAAGATCCTCTTGGCTTAGCTTGCTAAATGCTGGGATTACAGGAGTGTGCTGTCATGCTGACTACATTTTTCCTTTTTGTTTTTCTTTTTTGCTTCTATAAGTGAAGCAAAGAATAATTTTCTGCATAAATTACTATCCTTAGGCTAGAGTTCTTAAAGGTGTTTTAATAAATTGCTGTACATATTTTTGATGTTTACATTTTAACATGAGAAAAAACAAGCATTAACAAAATAGTGAAGAAAAGTACTATGTGTATGGTAAAACCTTGGATTGCAAGTTACTTGTTCTACCAGTGTTCCACAAGACAAGCAAACATTTCTAATACATTTTAACTTGATAAAGGAGCAATGTCTTGTAATAGAAGTCAAACATGATGCAGAATGTCCCATGGTCACAACTGAGGCAATGGTTCCTCTCTCTTTCACTGCAGGATTGTGGGTGATCACCTCCCAATAGCAGGAGGTTACGGAGGGGATCTTGTCTGCAGGGGAGGAAGAGAAAAAGGCAGAGGAAGCCTTCACTTCAAATGAGATCAGGGAGATATGTAAAATGTGGAAACTACAAAATTTTGTAGAAAAGCACCAGTGAATATGGTTGTAGCAGTGCAAGTGATGAATCTGTTGAATGACAATGCAATGTCACATTTCCATGAAAGCCTTAAAAGGAGGCAAAAGCAAGTGTTACTGGAGAGGCTTCTTGTTAAAGATGCATGAAAAGGAAAATAGTCCACTGAGCCAATAGATAGCAGTGATTCTGTTAGTGACAGTGAAAGTGACACAGTGATTCCTCTCTGGGTTGGGATATAGCTCAGTGGCATAAGCACCTGCCTGTCAAGTGCAAGGTACTGAGTTTGATTCCTGGTAAAAAAAAAAAAAAACAAAAAAACAAAAAAACCCAGAAACAATGATTCCTCTCTCTCCCTCACACCAGCCCTGAAAGTTTTCAAAGTAAGTGCAGATTAATTTATTTTCTTTTTCTTTTGTATTTTCTTTATTATTTTGTGTTATATTGCAGTCCTGTAATAATTTTTATATGAATATTTTCCATTATTTCTTTTGGGGAAACTTGCTTTGATATACATTTGCTTTGGATTACGAGCATGTTTTGGGGATGAATTATGCTCACAAACCAAGGTTTCACTGTATGTTACAAGGTGGCCTTAAGGGAATGAGAGAACAATCTGATTATCTGTAGTTGGTGGAAGCCTGTTCTGGAAAAGGAGAGGAAGGAGCAAACTCTGAGGTCTGGTATTTTTGCTGAAATGTGGAAGTGGAACGGCATTCAGGGCTGGGGGGTGGGATGGGGTAAGTTTAACAGCCCTGGAATCTGTTCTAGGAAAAGGAAAAACATCATCGTGGTCAGAGAGGGGCAGGCAAAGAGAAATGATATCAACATCTTAAATCCTCAAAGGTATTTTAAAACACTTAAAAATAATTCCAAGGAGATTTTAAGGTTTCAAAAAATTCCAGAAGTGAAAATAGGACAAAAAATACTTGTACATTACCAGGCCATGTTTTTTTTTTTTTTTTTTTCTCTGAACCGTTTGAGGGTAACTATATTTTAGCCCTTGCCCTCTAAATACTAAAATGTGTATTTCCTAAGCATCTGGATTTTCCTCTTACATAACCACAATACCAATTTTAAACCTCTTTCCTTTTTAGTGGTGAAGAAATTGAGACATAAGCCCATTAAAGAGATTTTTATATGTATAAATCTTCCCTCACTTGTATAATTAGTTCCCTCACTTGGACATTTTCTCTGGCTGTACATTCTGGTCATGCTTCAAGGCCCAGTGTCCTCCTGAAAACCTTCCATGCTCCAGTCTCTGATTCCAGAACATTCCTCGTGGACACTTACTTCCACGCGCCACAGAGAGCTTTAGGAAATGCTTGAACTCTTGCTTCAAGCATACTCTGCTGTTTGCTTATATTTTTGTTTATTACTCTTGTCTTTCAACTACATTTTAGGATTCTTTCTGTATCTCTTAACATTTGGCAGAGTAATATACTAAAGTAGATGTTTAATAAATACTTTCCACGTACATAAGAATTGCTCCTAACCAGAGGAATCATAAGAAATTGAGAGTAAAAGTTTAACTGTTGAAAAATTCCTCTAAAAGAGAGAAAATAAGAATTTTTTCTTTTTTGAGACAGAGTCTTGTATGCAGTTCAGGCTGGCCTTAAATTACTTATGTAGCTCAGGTTGACCTCGAACTCATGTTGATCCTCCTGCCTTGGCTTTCAGAGTGCTGGGATAACAGGTGTGCACCACCATACCCAGCATAAAAACATTTTTAACTGTAGGAAAAATAAAAAAGATTGAATAGGAAAGTAAATATAAACGCACTAAAATATGGGGTATTTGAAGTAAACAATATTTATATAATCATACTAGTGTTTCATTTTGGTCATTGAATAACAGCTGTGACATAACTATATTGTGAGGGTAGCGGGCAAGGGGAGGATATGAGGAAAAAAAATCATCTGCTATCATAGGAAGTCAACTGATAATTTCTAAATTATATGATGATTTAAGGACTAATATAAGAATATCATAAGAGAATATGGCACCTAATGCCAGAAGCAGCCAGTAACAAACTTAGAAGTTGTTTTTCTCTCTAAATTATTTGGATGTCTTGTATAAGCGAGGAGGAAGGAAGGGAGGGAAAGGGAAGTAAAAAGAGTTAAGATGTGTCACAGACAGCCACTGGCTCCCCTCAATGAGTGTAATCACTGTGTACTGCAAACTAATAAAAAAATGAATGTGGGGAGGGGGAGGAGCAAGACTACTGGTTTTTCATTATAAGTTTTTCAGCATTATTCAGTTATTATTTTTTAAATTTTTATTTATTATTTATTTATTTTTGTGGCATTGGGGATCAAACTTACAACCTCGCATCTGCCAGGCAGGTGCTTAAGCCACTGAGCCAAACTCCCGGCCCTAATTTTTTGAGGCAGGGTCACACTATATAACTCAGGCCAGCCTTGCTTATGTTGTAGCCCAAGCTGGCCTTGAACTCACCTCCTGAGTGCTGGGATTAAGGGCGTGCGCCACCACGCCTGTATTCAATTTTTAAACTTTGTGTACATGACACTTTGACAATATCAAAGCCATGATAAAGGCAACTGGCCCCATTTCTCCCGCCTCTCTCTTGCCCCATGACAGTTTCTCCATGTCTGGGTGATGAGGTGTGCGTGGAAGGTCCTTCTGCCCTGGGTAAGCTAGTCCTTGTCCTCAAGTGCACTTCTCAGCTGTCAGGAACCCCTGAGGACAGAGAAGGCCTCCTGCTTGGCCAGCTGAGGAAGGGGTAATGGCAGGTGGTGGGAGCACTGCAGGAGGCCCAGCAGGCAGGAGACAGCTCTGAGGCACAGGGGGCTTTATCCTCCCATCCACTGAGGAGGGAGCCCCATGGCAGCAGAGACACGGCAGGTCTTGAGTTCAGTCTTTCCACTAGTCCTGTTAGTGCCAGTACTTTCCCAGGGCTTGACGGGGATGTTTGATTCTCTGCCTCTGGGGCACATGTCATCTTAAGACATCAGCTTGCCTGTAAGGACCTGTGAGGAGGTCCAGTGCCTGAGGCTACTTCTGGGTCCTGCTTCTCTGAAGCAAGTGGGACCCTCCACAGGCCAGGCCCTCCTCATTCCACATTCACATTTCCAGTGAGCCCACAGCAGTCCTCACCTGACAGGTGAGGAAACTCAGAGAGGCCAGGGAGCCGTCCCATGGTCACAGTGCAGGGGCAGAGGCAGGATATCAGTGCAGGTGTTCAGCTCCAGAGCTACCCAGTGTCAGGCCACATGGGTGAGCCAACTGCAAACCAGCTAGGGCCAGGATTTTCTTGCATGAGATGGCAAACATTTTGGATGTCCTTTCATTGTCATCCCTGACACTGAGTTGAATATCCAGGCCTGGGCCAGCAGAAGGTCCAGCTTCAGTGAGACGTCTGCTCCATGCAGTTCTAGCATTCAGTGGGCTTGGATCTCTTCGAATCCCCTCCCTGCCCTCAGTAAAGTGTTGCCCTGGAAGACACAGCCTGGGTCTCAGGGTGTGAGTTGCGATAGCTGAGGCAGCAGAGTCAATGGGTTCCCCAGAGCCAGCCCATCTTGGCCTTGTGAGTCCAGGCCAAGGGCTTCATTCATCTCATCTCTTTGATCCCTACCCTGTAAGGTAGCTGCAGAGATGAGATGGCACGTGCCAACCCAGTGGGCACAGCCCGCACACAGCCAGCCAGGACTTCGGTGCTACTTCCTGTTGCTAAGTGTCAAGCATCAAGGCTGACTGTGTCCGGGCCATTGGTGCAGAGTAGGCTCGTGCATGGCACCACCACAGGGCCGCCTTTCACTTTGATACATTAAAACTGTGCTCAGTCATTTGTTTGTTAGTTTTCTAGACCATTGATTTTTTTTTTCCTTCACAACAAAACCTTGCATATTCAAAATCCCCCAGGGACCACTGGCTTGAGGGTTTTCTTCATTGCTTTCTACAATATGCTACCCCTGTCCTGCCTTTATTCAGAGCCCGGGTGCCCTCCCAGCCTCTTGCCAGACACTTGGCAGCACCACTGCAGCTCAACAGCTCTGACCAGCACGGCGCTCCCTGCTGGTTACTCTGACTCTACCTTTCGTGGCATTTCGGTCTCATTCCTAGGCTGCCTTGCCCTTACCAGAGCACCTGCCATTAGCCCTTCCTCCTCTCTAATATCTTGTAACTAATAATCTTTGACTCGAGAAACCAGATAACAGAGCTTGTTAGCATTATTTGTAAAGAGAAATTAGATTCTAAATGGGTGCTGCTCCCAGGAGTAAGGTGTGGATTTTGTGACATTAGTGGTGGCATTGTGGTTGCTATTTCTAGGCAGGCGCTGTGCCACTGAGCTATATCCCCGGCCCTGTGATTGCTTTTTCTACCTTTCTGCTTGGGAGTTTTTTCTGTGCCAATCACTGAACTCAGAGAACAGGTGCTTTAGAAGAGTTGGACTCATGGTGGCCACCTTACAAAGGTGTCCAGAGTACAGCAGTGAAGAACTTGGGCCTTAAGGTCATATGATGGCCAGACCCCACAGATGAGTTGTATGCTACCAGGTGAGTTAATGAACCTCAGCACCCTGTCACCCCAGTCCTTCAGATGGCAGTGGCAATAATGCATAGCTCATTTAATCCATCATGACGTGGGCCTTAAAATAATGCAAGTGGACTCTTAGAATAGTGCTCAGTACACAGGAAGTGCCTGGTCAATGTTAGCATCAAAGAAGAAAAGATCAAACTGCAGGCTGAGACTAAGGGTTAGGAGTCATCTCTGCTAGCACGAGTGAATGAGGAGCCTAAGAGAAGGAAATAACAGCAGGAGGAACAAGGGCAACCTAAAAGCTGACTCTTCCAACTCCTCCAAGTTTTCCAAAGCAAAGGGTGACTGCTTTCTGACTTGGCAAGATTTAGAAGCAGCAACAGCAGAGTACTAGTGACTGTGATCTGTTAACTAACTAGTCCTTCATTAGGGAAGTGCAGCTGGCATCAGCTGGTGAGGAGTGTTAATGAGCATTACTTTCTTTAGACACAGAATTATTGATTGCAGTCTCCCTTTATCAGCATGGCTGCTTTCTGGGGTTTCATTTACTCAAGGCCAACTGGAAAATAGTAAATGGAAAATTCCAGAAATAAATACTTCCTAATTTTAAATTGTGGGCTTCTCTCATGGTGCTGAGCTTCTCTCAGCACCATGAGACATCTCATGTCATTCCACGCCATCCTACTACAGACGTGAATTGTCCCCTCACCCAGTGTATTTACTCTTTATACCCTATGTTTCCACTAGTCATCCAGTAGCCATCTCAGCCGTCAGAACCTATCATGGTGCCACAGTGCTTATGTTCATGAAACCTGTACATTAACTAATAATGGCTCCAGAATGTAGATGAGGCACCAGGGCACACACCATGGAAGGACAGGCTAGCTTTGGACCTATGTGGTGATACTTCAGGGCAGGTAGAAAGAAACAATGTGTATATAGCACTTGGGACCACTTTTGATTCCAGGCATTCACCAGGGTTCCTAGAACATATTCCCCACAGATGAGGGGCGATCACTGTATATTACATTTTTTATTTTTTAAGGAAGGTTTTTAGCTGGGCATGATGGTGCACACCCTGTAATCTCATTACTCGGGAGGCTGAAGCCGGAGGATCACCATGAGTTTGAGGCCAGCCTGGGCTACATACTGAGTTCAAGATCAGCCTGCACTACGTAGTGAGACTCTGTCTCAAACTGCCTGCCTTCCCATAAAAAGGGAAAAAACGTTTTTAAAATGGGAAGGAGTGTTTGAGACTTTCTTCCTAGCAGTTTAAGAATGGAATTCTGGACATTAATCTCAACTCCCTGGTTTCTGCACTAAGATGTATGATTCATCCTCCCTGGGCCATCTAAACAGAGGGGAGGCAGAGACAGGACAATGTTTCATTCTTGCAGATAAACTGGGTGCAGGGACATGCACTGCTACATCTAGAATTCTCCCAAATTCTCCCCTTGTGGGTTTCCGGTGCTGTCACTTTGCAGATGAACAAGTGGCAGCCAGGTGTGGATGCAGAACCTGCTCAAGACTAGTCAGTGAGAGTGGCAGTTTTGGGCTGTGTGGTGAACCAAGAAGCCAACCCACACTCTCCTGTGAGCCAGGGGTAGCCTTGCAGGCCAGGAGAAGAACCAAGAAGCCAACCTGAACCCTCCTGTGAACTGGCATGCAGGCTGGGAGACAAGAAGAGTTGAGCTGACCCCTTCCCCGTAAGCAACTGGCTGATTCAGAGGAACACAGGCTGAGATGATAGCAACTGAAGTAAAAAAACAACTTAATGCTTGAATTGTTTGATTGGCTTTGCAGGCCTAAAGCCGGTAGTCTGAGCATCTATTTAGAGGACAGCAACATACAATACAGCAACTATGGGGGATTTCCTTCTGTCTTGTTTTTGAAATCCAATATTGTTCTCACCATTTTGTTTTGTTCCATTTTTTTTGTTTTGTTTTATTCCCTTCAAAGTAAAAAAAAAAAAAAAAGAAAGAAAGAAAGAAAATCACAGTTCAGACAATTGGGAAAAATCTAAATACTACCTATGTAGCTTAATAGTTTAAAGAAGTCATATACAATTATTTGAGTTATCTTTTAGAGATTCACATGGAACGATATGCTGGTGAAATGTCTAGAATTTAGTTTAGAAAAAAAGAAGGGAAAGGGGGAAATTGGCAGGGGTTTAAATGAAACAATGGTAGTCATGAAAAAAAAAGAAAAGACTTGTCAGTGACTGTGCTGGATTTGAACTCAGTTTTCTATGCTCCAAACCTGGATCCCAACCCACTCTGGATTTCCACCATACTTGCCTGCGGTGGTACCAGGACTCCTCTTCCTACTCTAAGCTGGAGAGCGGCAGGCTGTGTCAATGTGATTGTTTGTGGTCTCCTGACAAGGGCACTTGTGGCATGGGTGGGACCCACCAGAAATCCATCTAAATGATTTTGCAGTGAAATTCTATAAACTCTAGCAGTCAACCTCCCCTTGGCTCTGAGTCAGTTCTGCACAATGCCACATACCTACATAGCTTCCACTGGTGTCCGTGGGGTACACCAAAGTCAGCCATCTGCCTCTCTGCCTTTCCCTGACAACAGAGATGCCCTTTTGGTCAGGGCAGTGCCCTGGGTGGGCTCGGACACCCCTTCATCACCTGACTTACATCTGGAGATCAGAGGTTTTCAAACCACAACCACTGCCTTAGAAAACTTCTGGGGTAGCTGGGCGTGGTGGTGCACGCCTTTAATCCCAGCACTCGGGAGGCTGAGGTAGGAGGAGCGTTGTGAGTTCAAGGCTGGCTTGGGCTACAACTCGAGCGCAAGGCCGGCCTGAGCTACATAGTGCGACCCTGCCTCAAAAAAACCAGGTCTGGGAGTTTGGTTCAGCAGTTTAAGCGCCTGTCTGGCAGGTGCGAGCCTGTGAGTTCGATACCCGGTGCCGCAAAACAAAAACAAAACAAAACAAAAAAACAAAAACAAAACTTCAGGGGCTGCAGTGGAAGGAAAGGATCAGGAAGGAAAGGTCCAGGTAACTGGCCCTTGAGGCCCCCATGCCTGATTTGAGTAGAACTTGCCTTTCCATCTGTTTTATTTATATCCTAAGATTCGGTTTAAAGTGAAGTTGATTTTGCTTATAAAATAATTCTTTGCAAAGCTTACCTAGAGAAGTTTAAAGCAGAGAAACCCAGATGGGTGCCCACCTGAGCCCAAAGCTGGTCCACTTCCTGTGTGGCTGGGGACACTGGCTCAGCCCCCTGCTAGTATCTGTCCTGGGATAGGGAAAGCCATCTGGATGTGGATGTGAGGAGGCCAGGGTTGTGCCTGGATGGCAGGGTCACGGGCATGCTGGGCTCAGGGAGGTGCCAGCCTGGAATGCAGCCCATGTCCCCAGAGGGCCTGTGTGTAGAGGGGACAGCCTCTGTGGGGAGTAGGAGCCATCAGGGCAGAGTGAGAGTGGGATACAAAGCACCCTCTGGGTTCAACAAATAGAGAAAGTCAGGCTCCAGGCAGTGGACAGGTGGCCAGTGTGTCAGAAAGGTCAGGAGTCAACAGGGAAGCTGATTAGTGACATCAGAGGCCCTTTCTTATCCCAGTGGGAGCTGCCTCGGGCCCTCTCTTACCCTGGCAGGAGCTGGAATCCAAATGAGCCTGAACTGGCAGCCTACAGTGCAAGGCCACTGAGACAGCTGGCTGAGTGTGTATGTGTGTGGGCATATGTGGCAGAGTGGCTAGAGGTAGGGAGCATGTGTCATTACTATCACGAGTAGCTCTGGACACTGGCCTTTTCAAGCTGGGCGTTCAAACCACACTTCTAACCTCTGTGCCACTCCAAGCCCTTTTGTATGCGCCTGTCCACCTCTCCTATAGGCAGGATCTCAGCTAACTGCATGGACACAGTTATTGTGCCCAGGCTGTCAACCCATCAGAAGGGATCTAGGGGACTCTGGATGCAGCTATAATGATAGCAATAGAACCAAAATGAAAATCCTAACTTTAAAAAACCAAACTCACAAAAAACAAAAATAAAAACCTAAAATCCAGGGCCC
>RJWM01010851.1:0-62056 GCA_004363535.1 Dasyprocta punctata
TTATTATTATTATTATTATTATTATTTTGCTTTATTTTATATTCTGTTTTTATTGGTTTTATCCTGTTTTGTTTTTGGTTCAATTCTACTATACCTGTTGAATGGTCAGCTATTCTGAAGATAGCAAGATATACTATAGTAGCTATTGTTTTCATAGTATCTTTCTTCGAAGTTCTGTACCAGTTCGCTGCCTTGTTTTGATTGACTTTGTTCTGTTATATTCTGTTGGATTTTACTATCTTTAAAAAAAAGAAAAGAATTGGTAGGGGTTGGAAAAACAATACCTTCAGTGTCAGAAAATATGATACATCTTCATTATGCTATATATTTTCTTAATTTCAGCTCTAGGTACTTCTTATCTTCCATTTTTTCCTCTCTGTAAGATTCAAGTTTTTAGTTATTTTTTTTTCAGTGTGGAAAGTGGTTTCTAGTATTCTGTACTGGAATCCTATTTATGCTTTTGATGATTCTTTTCTGTAATTCCTGTAATCTAACTGTACTGTCTGCGTGTCTCAGGCAGAGCTAATCAATATTTTGGTTGTTTTGGTAACATTCAGTTTCCAGTGTGAGGTGAATTATGGTAACAGCCTGGAAAGTTAAATAAAAATTTTGCCCAGTTTCACTTCTAGCAGTTTTTTTCTATATTTAAGCAGAACCTAGGATATTATTTTAACAAATGTTTTTGAGATAGCAGCGAACTGGAACAAACTGACTTTTATGGTTATTTATCTATGTACGGATGTATGTAGTTGTGTATGAAGCTACTTATGGTAGAAAACTGGGAACTACATAGGTATTTGTTAGTAGGAGACTGGTTGAATTAGTGCTGTCACAGCCATTGGTCAAAATATGATACCACTGTTAGAAAAGATGAGATAGAAGAAAATACATTGGCAAATGGCTAACAAGCATATGCAGTAACACTAATGTCACTAATCATTAGGGAGATGCAAATCAAAACCAGAAGATATCACCACATGCCTAAATATGAATGTTGTCAAAATAACCAGAAATTGGAATAGTTTGACACTGTTGGTGGGAGTGTAAAATAGTGCAGCTGTTCTGGAAAACAGTATGTTAAGTCTTTAAAAAATTGAAAAAAAGCTGGGCATAGTGGCACATACCAGTAATCCCAGTACTTCAGAGTCTGAGGCAGGAGGGTCGCTGAGAGTTTGAGGCAAGTCTGGGCTACAAAATGAGTTCAAGGCCAGCCTGAACTATATAGCCAAATCCTGTGTCAAAAAGACACACACACACACATGCAAACCACCCAAAATATGACTGAAAAAATTTCTCTTGAAAAAAAGTATGTCACTATGCAAAAAAAGCAGATAGGTAGCAGAAAGACTTTGTTTTATAGATTCTCTTCAATCTGTGCACTCTGTAGATATCATTTGGACCTTCTGTATTTTGCTATTTATGTTTAGTGAGGAGAAGGGCACTAGATGGAATAAGGTTAAGTGGGACAACCAGTTGCAGTTCAGCTAGGAATGCAGTGCCAAGTTTCTCCAAGTGTTGCCTCTTCTGCCTGATGACACATCTTCTACAATTAGAATTTTGAGTATATTCAAATCTGTTAGGTAACTTTGACAAGACCTCTTCATTGAAATTTTGATTGGTGTAGATGGTAGTTAACTTTAGATATTAAAAACTTCATACCATATGTGAAAGACTTTGTATTATGAAAGAAAGAATACTAAACTCTATGATGTTTTGTGTCTGGATGTGTGTTTATAATACAGTTTGCTTATCAAAGGCAACAGATTTTCAGAGAAAACAGGAACTCTAGGTCAGTGATGGCTAACCTTTTGGAGCTTTTAGTGATAACCAACAGCCGGCTGTGGCATGTGTGCCATAGGTTCACTCCCACTGCTCTAGGTCATATGCTCTATTTTCAAAAGTATGTAAAAATGGTAATTTTGTAGGGTATAGTGGTGCACACCTGTAATTCCAGCACTCAGGAGGCTGAGGCAGGGTGATTGGTGTGAGTTCAAGGCCAGCCTGGTCTATGTAGTAAATTCATTGCCAGCCTGAACAACGTTATAAGACTGTGTCTCAAAAAATGAAAAAACAAAACAAAAAAGGTATTTTTGTACTATTTAACTCTCTTCCTTTATTCTTGGTCTAATACAGTTCTTTGTTGATTCAGACTGTATGAAAATACTCTGAGTTAATGTTCTTTCAAGATTAATGTGGAACTCTCTTAGTTATTTTTTAATCTTTTTTAAAATAATCTAGCCTAACTTAAAATATCTTAAAGCAGCAAGGATAAGTTGCAAATATGTCAGTTGTAAAAAATGAAATATTTGGTGGCCTCTAGTGGTACTTACATGTCTGTAATACTTATGTGTCACCAATACACAAAATTTCATGGTAAGAAAATTACTAAGGTTACTGAGTAAACATGCATTTATTGAAGAAAAGTTTTATTTCTTGAGAACTAAAGATTTACTAATCAGTTTTATCAGTGGTGTGGCCATATGTACTAGAATATCAAATTATCACTACTAGACTTCTCTTACCTGCAAGAAACACCTTGAGATTATACACCTGTGTCTTACTTGGAAGTATTTCTGTATAACTTGTACTTAACATTTAGTAATAGTTTACTGTTCGCTTTGCACTGAGATATGTTTTGAAGAATTGTAGGAAAGATTTCTGACATTTTAAATATAAAAGCCTAAAGCAAGGTTAGTATAAATAAATAGCCAGATGTGGTGGTACTTGCCTGTAATCCCGGCACTCAGGAGGCTGAGGCAGGAGGATTGCTGCAAGTCAATTCCAGCCTGGGCTACAAAATGAGGCAAGGACCAGCCTGAACTCCATAGCAAAAGCCTGTCTCACAAAGACCAAAAAAAAAAAAAAAAAAAAAAAAAAAAAAAAAAAAAAAAAAAAAAAAAAACCCAAAAGAACAACAACAACAAAAAAAACCAAACCCCAAACAAACAAAAAATCCCCCCCAAAACAAAAACCCCTGAAAAACAAACAAAACCATATACATATCTATATAAGTAAATAGTTTTTAATAAGATTCATTTTTTAATTTTTTATTTTTATTTTTTGGTACCTGGGATTGAACTCACAACCTCACACCTGCCAGGTGGGCACTTAGGCCACTGAGCTAAATACCCAGCCCTAAGGTTTTTTTTTTTTTAAACAGCTAATTTTAACTTAAAGATACTTTAAGTTAGGCCAGTGATTGTCTGGAGTCTGAACTATATAGAGACATAATTTAAAATTTAAAGACATAATTTAAAAAATCAGGAACGTTTGTATTTTTGAAAAGTCAATATTTGGAAAGCCAAAGTGAAAAATGATAGTTTTAGAAAAGTTAAATTTAAGTGTTTAAATTTATCTCCATTAATTGTGGAAATTAGAAATTGAAATCTGCAGAGATTCAACAGCTTTCTCAGTGTCATATAGATACTTATTATTAATTACTAAGGTGATAATAAAACACTGAGTTTTTACTCTATTAAAGATTTTCTAAAACTAAAATAAAATATTGTATTAGATGGGACAAGCTGATTTTTTAAAAAGATTTTTCCCTGTTAATTTTTTTTAGTATTTTAATAGGATAAGACTTAGAGTCTAATTAGAAAGATTTAAGTAGCGTTAGAAAGACATTAATAGGGAAGTGTTTTAACATAGAAATCAGAAGTTCTAATGATATGAATCTTTGGTATTTAAGGAGTTGGCAGCTTTCATTTCTTTCAAACTTACAAGAAACATCTGTCATATCTGTGTACTTTGATTATGATGCCCACCATGCTCTAGTGAAAATGTTAGATTTTACTATTGGATTCATTGCTCAATGAAAGATTTCACTAGGTAGTATAATCTTAAGTATTTTTTTCCAGTTTAGTTCTGTGTAAACTTATTTAAAACTTAGGTAAATAATGCTATAAATTTGTGAATTAATTGTGGTTTCCATTACTTGAGGTTCACCATGTCTTTCCCCAGACAATGACTACTTTCCTCAGATTTCTAACCTCTGATAAACAAGATGAAATAGAATTCTGGATTCCAGTTTTACATGTTTTACTTTTTGACAGCCATAGAATTAGAGGAAGAAACATTCTAGCTAGTCATAAATAATACCATTTTTTAAAATTTTTTTTATTTTAAAGATAGTAAAATCCAACAGAATGTAACAGAACAAAGTCAATCAAAACAAAGCAGCAGAACTAGTACAGAACTTCGAAGAAAGATACTATGAAAACAGTAGCTCCTATAGTATATCTTTTTATCTTTAGAATAGCTGACCATTCCAACAGGTATAGTAGAATTGAACCAAAAACAAAACAGAATAAAACCAATAAAAATAGAATACAAAATAAAGCAAAAAAAAAAAATAATCAGAGTAAAGCAAAACAGTGAGAACCATACTGGGCCTCGAAGACAAGACAGCTGAGAATCCCCCATATTTGCTACATTGCCTACTATGATCTTCCAAAGAGATGCTCAAGTTGTTGACCCGAGGCCTGCAAAATCAACAAAACAGTACTAGCGTTTAGTTGCTTAATGTTCCTTAGTTGCTATCAATTTAGCCAGACTTCTGAACCAGCAGGTTGCTTATGGGGGATGGGGGAGGGTTTGTCCTTGATTCTAAGCCTGTGCGTAGGTGCCACTCGGGCCCAGTGGGGTGGGTCCTTGAGGGACCCATTCTCCTTCTCTTCTGGGAGTCCACACTGGTTGCACAGTCCCCTAGAAGGCAGATTAGTTGTCCTGTGGTCAGAGCCGCTCGGGCACAGCAGGGTGGGTCCTCAAGGGGCCCATTCTTGTTTTCTTCCAGGAGTCCGCGCCAGTCACACAGGCCCCCAGAGGCAGATATAGTTGTCCTCTGGTCAGAGCTGCTCGGGCCCAGCAGGGTGGGCCCTTGAGGGGCCCATTCTTGTTTTCTTCCGGGAGTCTACTCTAGTCGCACAGTCCCCCAGGAGTCAGATTAGTTATCCTGTGGTTGGAGCCGCTCTGGCCCAGCGGGGTGGGTCCTCAAGGGGCCCATTCTCATTCTCTTCTGGGAGTCTGCACGGCTTGCACAGACCCCCAGGAGGCAGATAAGTTGCCCTGTGGTTGGAACCACTCCGGCCCAGCGGAGTGGGTCCTCAAGGGGCCCATTCTTGTTTTCTTCTGGGAGTCCGCAACAGTTGCACAGTTCCCTGGAAGGCAGATTAGTTATCCTCTGGTCAGAGCTGCTCGGGCCCAGTGAGGTGGGTCCTTGAGGGACCCATTCTCGTTCTCTTCTGGGAGTCTGCTCCAGTCGCACAGTGCCCTGGAAGGCAGATTAGTTGTCCTGTGATCCGAGCTGCTTGGGTCCAGCGGGGTGGGTCCTTGAAGGGCCCATTCTCGTTCTCTTCTGGGAATCTTCACCGGTCACACAGTCCCCCGGGAGGCAGATTAGTTGTCCTCTGAATAATATCTTTTACTCATTCTACAACCAGAGAATTTCATTTTCTCAGTACTAGGTATTGGACCCAGTGTCTTTGCACTGAGCTATATTGCTATGCCTTAGCTACATGTTATTGTTTATTTATTTCATTCTGAGACAGTGTCTTGCTAAATCACTAAGATGCCCAGACCGGGCTCAAACTTGTGATTTTCCTGCTTTAGTCTCCCAGAGTGCTAGAATTGCAAGCATGTGCAACCATGCCTGGCTAACCAGAAATTCTTTGCTTTTTGTTTTTTTGTTTGTGGTGTGTGTATGTGTGTTTTAATTTTTGAGACAGACTCTTGCAACGTAGTTTAGCCTGACCTTGATCTCACTATGTAGCCCAGGCTGGCCTCGAATTTGTGGGGGATTCTCCCACCTCAGCCTCCCAAGTGCTGGAATTATAGGTGCGCACTACTGTGCCCAGCTTAGAGATTCTTTTAGGTTGTTTTTGGCTTTAAAATTTGTGGAAACTACAGTACTTAATTTCACATGAATATTTACTTGGATTAATATTGTTCTACCTATGTATTGTCTGTAATTTTATGTCACTGAATAATCTACTGTTCTGTTGCTAACAGTGACACCCGTGAATAAAATGAACATGTCATCCCAGCATTATTATGCATTGAAAAAGTGGTAAAAGTGAAGTCCAGAAACTAATAATTTCCATGTATCTCCTGGTGATTTTCATTTAAAAAAGATCATCAACAAGCTGGCTTTTCATTACTTACAGTAAAATTTTTTTGTTCTTTGCTCATTTTTCCAGAATTTTTAAAAAAATTTATAGCTATTTTGAATATTTAGCTGTGATTTAATGCCAGTTCATTCATTTAACACATTTATTAAGTATATACTATGTACCCAGAACTGAGATGGCTATTAAGAGATAGCTGTGAACAGGATATAATCTTTGTCTTCATAGAATTTAAATATCTAATGAGAGAAACTGGCACTAATTATATAAATAAAGTATATGGTATGTGATGAGTGATAAGTACTGTAAAAATAATCAAACAGTAATAGGCAGAATAAGCCTTATTCATTTGTAGATAAACAAGGCAGCCAGATTTCTGTTGCTGTTTCCAGATACACTCCACAGAAAGCAGATGAGCTAGGTGAAATTGTTTTAGCAGTTTACATAATTTTTATTATCAGGCAAACTGAAACCAGTTTCTTTTAACCATATCAAATTACTAAAGAACATATCATTAATATGAATTACATGAAATTCATAAATCATACACATTAGTGTCTTGGCTTAAACCTGCTATTGTATATTCAATATGTGACCTATACCTAAATATATGGTATAAAATTTTCAAAAGTATTTGTATTCTGTACAAGGACAGAGAAAAGAATAGAAACTATAGAGTCATACATACGCAGTTTATCATTAAAGCAAGGTAACTACAAATGTAAATATCTTATATAGTCCTAAATATATAGTCCTATGTCTGAGCTAATGCTTAATTAGGAATAGACCTTTTAACTTGGGACTTTTAAGGAAAAAATGATTCTGTATTTTTAGTGCCAGGAATTATTTTCCTCATAACTGTTACAAAATATAGCATTTGAAAATTTATCCTTTTATTCCAAGTCATAGATACATTTTTTTAGGTTAACATAATTGTTTCATATATTAAATGTAGAAACATAAAGGTTAGCATAAGATTAATATGTTCCTTAAGATCATAATGCTTAAATAATTTTCTTTCACTTCTTTGTTTCCCCTTGCCTGACAAGAATTTGTATTAAAAAGCTGACTGTAAGGTTATGATGACTGTAATGGTTATTATTAGACATTTCTCTAAAAGTCCTTCCTATAATAGAGTATGCCCTTATTTAAAATCTTAATGGGAGTAATAATGAAAATGTGATTATTAAGGTCCAGAAGGAGTCTTAAAGATTAGCTGGTCAAATTCCAACTTTCCTTTTTTGGTTAGTAAATCATTTGGATACAATACTCTTATCAAATGGTAACGTAGTTTTGGTCAGTATTAAGTACTTGCAAAGAAATTTCAACTTTAACTGTTTTTGTAGTGCCTGTTATATTCTGTTCAGTGTATGGGAGACTGAGGCAGGATGATTGCAAATTCAAGTCCCACCTGAGCAAAATTTAGCAAGACCTTGTCTCAAAAATTTAAAAACAAACAAGCAAAAGGTAGCACTTTCTACCTGAAGTTCTGTATAGCTAGCTGAGAGGCCAACTGTCCATACGAGATGTGTTCAAGGTTGTTCTAGACCTTCCAGTAACTTTTTGATTCAGGATGGATTAGAGTTTTTGAATGCTGAGAGCACATAAACTGTGATAGCTGAGTGTGAAATTTGAGTGATGTCCTGTGACACTTGACTAGGCCATAAATTTGTTGAGATATTGAGACCTTTGACTATGAATAGTGTTGTGAGTTGTGTGATATGTTGTGTCATGTCATTTATGTTGTGTGAAATAAAAAAAGTTGGAGAGCACTGTGATTTATTGTATACTGTGGGCTGTTTTTAAGCTTCTTGGCACCTGTTTCTGTTTTGTTGTCCCTATTTGGAAAAGTCAGTCTTAACTATGTCAGGGATACTCAGTGGAACCAAGATAGATTAAAGGAAGTTTTGTGCTCCCTTGATGATTATGATAATCGAACTGAGAATACCTCGTCATCAAGTGTAGTAGGTATTAAAAATCATTTGGTCCAACTATCTTCCTTTCCTGTAGATTCTATTTCCAATGCTAAAGTCTTAAAGGCTCTCCATTTTAGTAGGAAATGTATGATTCCTTTTTACAAATTCCAATTCCTTTCAAAGCTTTGCTTATCCAATATGTGTTTGGCATATATCTGGAAGAGAAAATACTATGTAGACTAGAATGATGAATTGAAATTAGTAAGATAAACTTTTACAGGGAAATGTAAAATGTTTTATTGTAATTATGTTTCTGAAACTATGATGTAATTATCTACGGTTCATGTGAAAAATACCTGGATGTTTTATTAATAAAGAACTATTAGCAGCCTGGCATGGTGGTGCACGCTTTTGATCCCAGCACTCTGGAGGCTGAGGTAGGTAGAGTGTTGTGAGTTCGAGGCCAGCTTGGGCTATAACACAAGCACAAGGGCAGCCTGAGCTACATAGTGCAACTCTGCCTCAAAATACCAGGGCCAGGAGTTTGGCTCAGTTGCTTAAGCACCTGTCTGGGAGGTGTGAGGTTGTGAGTTTAATCCCTGGTGCTGCAAAAAAAAAAAAAAAAAAAAAAAAGAGCTAT
The DNA here is from genome assembly GCA_004363535.1 of Dasyprocta punctata. Classification (NCBI taxonomy): domain Eukaryota; kingdom Metazoa; phylum Chordata; class Mammalia; order Rodentia; family Dasyproctidae; genus Dasyprocta; species Dasyprocta punctata. The sequence goes on from RJWM01010851.1 coordinate 8,682, forward strand.
TAGCTTTTTGAAAAGCTGCATAGTCTTTGGGTCTGGAATGACCAGGATGGTGACAGTACGAGTGGACATGGACTATTTAATAATAGGGTTTAGTTGGATGGCTAAATGAGTGTGGAATCCAAAAGTTATTTCACACATTGAAATTAATATGACTGAAAGAGTAGCAATACCTTAATAGAGTACTGAGAAGGTAGAAATAATTTCAGCACTGTCCAGTTTGGCTCTCTGGATGAATTTAAGGTGATTAAGATCAAAGACTCAAGAACTAGACTTCTTGACTTTTATTTCTGACTTCTCCACTCAGTAGCTTTGTGACCTTGGATAGATTATTTAAAGCTGTGTGCCTCTTTTCATTAGTCTAAAAGAAATAAAATGGTATCTAAGGCCAGGGATATAGCTTGGTGGCACAGCGCCTGCCTTGCAAGTGCAAGGTTTTAAGTTTGATTCCTGGTACAAAAAAAGAAAAGAAAAGAAAAAAAGATGGTGTATTGGGTGATATACTGTGTCCTCCCAAGTCCTCACGTACTTTTGATGGGGCTGAGTCTGGCACTTGTTATTGGTTTGTTGTCTGGTGCTGGGATTGGCAATGTGAGTGCTGTATCTGCCCAGGGGTAGAGCGGACATACAGTGTAAAGAAGGCAGGTCTTCCTCCTCCTTGTTTCTGCCCGCCAGCTCTCTTGCTACGGGCCTCACGGTTGCAGTTGTGGTTGCAGCCACCATGAACAGCAGCCCCGCCACTCCATGCTGCCTTAGAGCCAACTAAGTGTGGACTGAAACTCCCAAGAAACTGTGAGAAATAAACCTTTCCTTCCCTAATTTTGGGCATCAGGTATTCTGTCGTGGCAACAAGTAAAAAGTAACTAAGGCAGATGGTATCTAATGTATGAGGGTCTAGGTTTAATTCCCAGCAGTGCCAAAAGAAAACTGCTTCATAATGTTAATAGGATCATTGTAAATAGTAAATTAATTAATACACATAAAGCACTTAGAATTGTTCCTGATACATATAGCGTTATGAATATGTTATTACTATTATTGCCATCATTGAGGCATGTTTTTCAAAATAATGCTGTGATTTCCATATAAAACCTAATAATATAAAAAGTTTTTTTGTTTTTTTTTCCCCCCAGCCAGGTGTGGTAGCATACTCTGGCAGCCTGAGGGAGGAAGATCACTACAAGTTCAAGTTTGAGCCCAACCTGGGCAACTTGATAACCTAAGGAGAAAGACCATGTTTCAAACTAAAAAGGTAGCTCAGAATGAATCAATGTCTTCGGTTAAATTCCCAGCAATGCACCCATCCCCCCAACTTTACCTGACTTTTCAAATGTGTAGAAAAGGTAGAGGAGGTCTTTGAAAATGTTTCATTACTGTGATTAAAATTCTTTTTTGATTAATTATAAAATGGCATATTAAAAATGTTTATTTCTCACTGTTGTCACCCTTATCTAGGTACTGCATGTTAGCTTGAGTTCTAGGCTTTTTTTTTTTCATTTTTTCCCCTAATAGTCTTTACTTCATAACATTAACTTTGCTCTTTAAAGTATTTATCTGGTGGTCGTTTTGACTATCCTACACATTTTATGATCATTGCCACCCTCATACATTTCCTTCTGTTCTCTTGAAATCTATAGTAAGCAGTTTGCTTTCTCAAAGCCTAAAGACTCATCTGGAAAAGCATCTCTTCTTTGATTTTTCTTTTTATTCTGTTTTAAAGATAATAGCACCCAACAAAACAAAACAGAATAAATCCAATCAAAACAAAGCAGTCAAATTGGTACAGAACTTCAAAACAGTGTAATAGGAAAACAACAATGGCTACCATGGTATATCTTATAATTTTAACAGTAGTTGTCCATTCCATCAGATATAGCAAAATTAAAACAAAACAAAAAAGAATAAAACTAATCAAAACAGAATATTGAGTAAAGCAAAACAAAATTGGAACAAAACAAAATGTTGAGAACAATATTGGATTTCAAAAACAAGATAGAAGAAAATCCCCCATATTTGTTATATTGCATACTGTTATCCGCCCTGTAGATTCTCAGACCGCCAGTCCCATTGACTGATAACTCAACCAATACAAGCATTCAGTTGCTTTTTGTACCTTAGTTGCTATCAACTCAGCCTGTCCCCCGAACCAGCCGGTTGCTTACAGGGGTGGGGGTAGGCTCACAGGACACACTATGCGACTTTTCTCTTCCTGGGCCCCACATGGCTTACATGGCTTACCAAAAAGCCTGGCTAGTTGGCTTGTTTGTCAGCTTCTCCCAATACCAGCATGCCAATTCTTGGGAGGCACTGTCTGACTTTTCCTGAGCCTCGCATGACTTGCCCCTTCTTTGATTTTTCTCCACCTATCCCCATTTAAATAAGCTGTGCATACCCTTTTCTGTCCATTCATTGTAAATTTTTAATAAGCCAATATATGTAACTGTATGCCAAATAAGGATGGTAGAATTTGGCAGGGTTGGAGTCCAGGGGTGGTGATGTCAGTGTTATTTTGGTTCTGATAATTTACCTACCAAACTTGTGACTGTGATGAAAAGAGGGAGGAAGGGAAATAGGAAAGGAAGAAAATAATTTAAAAGTATCCCTAAAATAATGTCTTTCTCAACTGATACTCTTTTTTGACTGGAAGAGAAAGCAATGCCATTTTAGTTACTGTTCTAACCAGTTACAAGGAAGAACCTTACACGGTTTTATTTTATTTATTTATTTATTTTTTTTGCGGCACCGGGGATTGAACTCACAGCCTCGCGCCTGCCAGGACAGGCGCTTAAGCCACTGAGCCAAACTCCCAGCCCTGGTTTTTTTGAGGCAGGGTCGCACTATGTAGCTCAGGCCGGCCTTGCGCTCGCGTTGTAGCCCAAGCCGGCCTCGAACTCACAACACTCCGCCTACCTCAGCCTCCCGAGTGTTGGGATTAAAGGCGTGCGCCACCACGCCCGGCTCCTTACACGGTTTTAAACACTGAGTTTTATTTCAACAATGCAACAGAGAAATTGCATTGAATCTGTTGATCATTTTGGGTAGTGTGGTTATTTTGACAATATTCATTTAGTCCACAAGCATAAGAAATCTTCCATTATTTGAATTTCTTTTACCACTGTTCTATAGTTTTCTAATGATAAGATCTTTTATCTACTTGGTTGAGTTTATTCCTAAATACTGTATTATTCTTGGTACTGTCACATATGGAATTAGACCCTTCATTTATTTTTGGATAGCTTATTAGTATATAGAACACAGATAACTTTTATATGGTCCTTTTGTATCCTGCAATTTTACTGAATATGTGTAATAGAGCTAACAGATTTTTGGTGGAGTTTTTAGGGTTTTCTATTACATAAAATAATGTCATCTACAAACTGACAATTTTGCTTTTTCTTTCCAATTTATGTGCCTTTTGTATCTTTTTTTTTTTTTTTTTGACTAATTCTTCTGGCTAGGACTTCCAGTCCTTGAATAGAAGTAGTGAGTCTGGACTTTCTTGTGGTGACCTTGTTTCAGCTTTCACCATTGACTATTGTGTGATGGTACTTGACAGACATGGATTTTATTATATTGAAGTACATTTCTTTATTTCATTGAAATGCATTCCTTCTGTACCTAGTTTGTTTAAAGATTTTTGTCATTGAAGGATATAGGATTTTGTCAAGTGGTTTTTGTGTATCTATTGAAATGATCATATATATTTATCCTTCATCTGTTAACATGATATATCAGATTTATTGATTTATATCTGTTGAGTCATTGTAGGACTCCTACAATGAATCCCATAGGAATGTTACATGATCTTTTTAATGTGAATTGTTTGCTAGCATTTTCTCTAATATTTTGTACCTATGTACAACAGGAATATTGCTTTATAATTTTCCTTTTTATCTGGTATTAGTATGAGAGTAATGCTGACCTTATAAAATGAGTTTGAAACACTTCCCTCCTCTTTAACTTCTTTGGAAGCATTTGAAAATGATTGGTATTAAAATGTTGGTAGGTGCTCTAGGGGTTTGGCTTAGTAGAAGAACACTTGCTTAGCTTATGTAAGGCCGGGATTCAATCCCCAGTGCATCACCAAAGGCAGAAAAAAATATTTCTAGAATTTACCAGTGAAGCCATCTGGTCCTAGGTTTTTCTTTGCTTGGAAATTTTTTGTTACTGATACAGTCTTCTTGCTTGTCATTCATCTGCTTAGGTCTTCTATTTCTTCATGATTTGATTCCTATGTTTTTAGGAATTTATGCATGTCTTTCAAGTTATTCAGTTTGTTTACATGTAGTTGTTTATAGTGGTCTCATGATCCTTTTGTATTTCTGTGGTATCAGTTGTAATGTCTCTTTTTATTGCATATTTTGAATCTTCTGACTTTTTTGTTTAGCTAATGACTTGCTTATTTTGTTAACCTTTTTGAAACAGTACCTTAGTTTCATTGGATTTTTTTTTGCGTTAATCAGTATTTCATTTATTTCTGCTCTAATATTTATTTCCTTCCTTCTGCTGGCTTTGAGCTATTTTTCTCCTCTAATTCTTTGAGGGAGGGATAAAGTTGTTTATTTTGGTATTTTTTTCTTAATGTAGGCATTTATTACTATAAACTTGCTTCTTATAATTGATTTTGCTATATGTCCTAAGTGTAGGTATGTTGTATTCTGATTATTCGTTTTCATTTAACTCAGTTTGGTAATGTCATGTTTCCTTTTCAAGAATTTTTTCCACTTTCTTTGAAGTCTTGCTTTTCTGTCTTCTCATTTGAAGAACCAGTCCTTATTACTGATTGTCTCTGGAGAGAAACTATCTAGGATAAAGATTCAGAGGGTTCTCTGGTGTTGATTCTTTTTTTTTAAAGTTTATTGGTACAATTTAGATATACATAATGGTCATATTCATTGTAGGGGAATTGTACCGGTATATGATATATCTTGATTCCTTTTTTTCCCCCAGTTCCCTCACCTCCCTTCAACCCCTCTTCCTCTCCTTATTTGTAAAACTTTGTTTCTATTTTATCCTACTTTTATCTTTTTTTCCCTTCCCTTCCCACTTCCCCCACCCTAGTTCTTTTCTTTCGAATAATTTCTTCCTATTCCACAATATCTGTTGTACATTTTGGTTCTTATTTACTCTTTCAGTTTCTCACACCAGGGAGACAATGTGATATGTCACCTAGAGATGTCTCAAGTTTACCCTGCTTAATGACTAAGTATTACTCCATTGTATTAAAAAAAAAAACCCACATCTTTTTTTTTTTCCATTCCTTGGGCATTTGGTTGTTTCCCAGATTTAACTATTGTAAACTATACTGCTATAAACATGGGTGTGCATATGTTGGTGTGGTATGTTTGCAATTCTTCTGAGAAGATACCCAGATGGGAATAGTTGGGTCAAATGGAACCTCTTTAAATCCTAGTTTTCTTAAGGAATTTCCACACTGATTTCCACAATGATTGTACCAATCTGCATTCCCACCGGGTTCCTTTTCCCCGCGGCCTCACCAGCATTTGTTATTGGTTGATTTCTTGATGATGGCCCTTTTTTCTGGAGTGTTTTGGAATCTCAGTGTTGTTTTAATTTGCAGCTCTTGAATGACCAGTGATGTTGAACATTTTTTTGTATATTTATTTGTCATTTGTATTTCTCCATCTGAGAAGTGTGTGTTCATCTCAGATACCCATTTTTGAATTGGGTCTTTAAATTTGGGGGATCTGATATTTTTAATTCTGTATATGTTCTAGATATTAGTCGTATGTCTGAAGGACAACTGGCTGAAAATTTTTCCTGCTCTGTGGGTCTTTTTACTCTGTTGGTGATTTCTTTTGCTGTGCAAAAGCTTTTTAATAGGATGAAATCCCAGTTGGTTTTTTGTATTTCCTGTGCAATTGGGGTTTTGTTCATGAAGTCTTGCCCCATACCTGTGTCTTCAAGAGTTCTGTGTATTCTCTTTTCCAGCATATTTAGTGTTTCTGTTTTAATATTTATATCTTTGTTCCATTTTGATTTTAGTTTAGTGCATGGTGAGAGACACGGATCTAGTTTTCATCATTGGCATGTGGAAAGCCAGTTTTTTCAGCACAGTTTATTAAAGAGGCTGTCTTTCTTCCAATGAACATGTTCGGCTCTTTTGTCAAAGATATGATGACTGAGTGTGTTTGGAGTTGTTTCTGCATCTTCTAATCTGTTGTAGTGATCCTCAGGTCTGTTTTGTTGTTGTCATTTTGTTTTGTTTTGCCAGTTCCATTGCTGTTTTTATCACAGTAGCTTTGTAGTGTAATTTCAAATCAGAGATTGTGATGCCCCCTGCCTTGCCATTGTTGCCCAGAATTGTTTTTGCTATTCTAGGTCTCTTCTGGTTTCAAATAAATTTTAGGAGTGTTTTCTCTATTTTTGTCAAGTATACTAATAGTATTTTGATTGGGATTGGATTAAATCTGTATTGCAATTTTGGGGGGTATCACTACATTGGTTCTTTCTACCAAGAGTCAGGGATATCTTTCCATTTTCTGTTATCTTCTTCAATCTCTTTTTTTCAGATACTGTAATTTTCAATGTATAGATCTTTTACTTCCTTTGTTAGATTGATTTCTAAGAATTTCATTCTTTTGGATGCTATTGTGAGAGGTGTAGCTTTTCCTAATTTCTCTCTCAGTGAGTTTGTATTTTATGTACAGGAATACTATTGATTTTTGAATGTTGACTTTGTATTTAGCTACTCTATCAAGTTTGGTTATTAAATCTGGAAGTTTTCTGGTGGGCTTTTTGGGGTCTTGTATGTGGAGTATCATGTCATCTGCAAATAATGATAATTTAACTTCTTTTTTTCCCATTGTTATTCCTTTTATTTCTTTTCCTTATCTGATTGCTCTGATGTTTCCAGAATTATATTGAACAGGAGTTATAATAGTGGACATCCATGTCTTGTTCCTGATTTTAGAGTGCCCTGATTTCAGTTTTTCACCATTTAGTATGATATTGGGTATTAGTTTGTCATAAGTGGCTTTTATCAGATTCAGATAAAGGCCATCTATCTCCATTTTCTATAAGGTTTTTATCATGAATGGGTGTTGAACTTCATCAAATGTTTTTTTCTGTGTTTATTGAGATGAGCATGTGACTTTTGTCTCTGCCTTTATTGATATGGTATATTGATTTGTGTATGTGGAACCATCCCTGCGTACCTCGGATAAATATACTTGGTCATGGTGTATAATCTTTTTGATGATTTGCTGCATTCTATTTGCCAGTATCTTATTGAGAATTTTTGCATCTATGTTCATTAGGGAGATGGTCCTGTAGCTTTCTTTGTTTCTTTCTTTTTTCTTTTTTTTTTTTTTTTGCGGCACCAGGGATTGAACTCACAACCTCGCACCTGCCAGACAGGCGCTTAAACCACTGAGCCAAACTCCGGGCCCTAGTTTTTTGAGGCAGGGTCGCACTATGCAGCTCAGGTCGGCCTTGCACTCGCGTTGTAGCCTAAGCCAGCCTCTAACTCACAACACTCCGCCTACCTCAGCCTCTTGAGTGCTGGGATTAAAGGCGTGCGCCACCACGCCCAGCTATGTAGCTTTCTTTTTTGGTGGGTCTTTCTCTGGTTTTGATATCAAGAGTAATACTTGCTTCCCGAAATGATTTTAGGAGTATTGCTGCTTTTTAAATTTCATTGAACAGTTTCAACATAAGTAGATTAGATGTCTAAATTTTTTGTAGAATTCTGCAGTGAATCCATTAGGACCTGGGCTTTTCTTTGTTGGTAGGTGATTGAGCAGAATGTGGGGTACTCAAGCTAGAGTGGCGCAAGAGTAAAGGATGAAGAGGAGGCAACAAGATAAGAAAAAGTTTAATGCAGGCTTGGAGGGAGTCACCACAAAGGGAGTGCTGTGCTGGCTCTCTGCCAACAAAGGGCGGGGCCTGATTTATATAGACTCTGATGGAGGAGGGCTTTGGGAGGCTGATGTAAGCTACTTAATTCTGTGAGGTTGAAGGGGATTGGGTTATTTTTCACGCACACGGGGTTTGGCAAAACTTATGGGAAGAAGCCACAGGGGCTTCTGGGAAGAAGGAGCTAGGTACCATGATGATTCAGCGTTGTGCTGTCACCGTGATGGCTGGGTGGATCCTGGGTGGGGGACCCTATCAGTAAGTTTTTAATCACATTTTCAATTTCATTGAATAATATTGGATTATTTAGAATTTTTATATCTTCTTAATTCAACATTCTGGATGTCCACTTATTCTTACCATGCTTGTCCCTGTGGAGTTCTTCCAGTTGCTATGGCACCCTTGGCTAGGAAAAGCCCAGGAGTTGCTTCCAGATCTGTGTGCAGTTTGCTCCTTCTGAACCTTGTACAACTTCCTCTTTTCCATATCACTGACTCCTCTTACACTCTGATTGTTGGCGGGGAAAGTGCGCTTGTCCCACTGCAGGCCTAGGCTGCTTGCCTGCTTATGCTGCTGGGCCAAGGCTGCTCTGCTCTTAGTGTAAAGGGAATTTTAAAACTTATAGCCAGACACTGTCTTAACAGCAGGAAAGGCAGGCCTATCCCATTTAGACTCAGCTAACCTTGAGATTTCAAGGCCAGCTGTAAGTTGTAAGATAAATGTAACTCAGGTAGAAAGTGCATCTTGTTGTACTAACTTGCTTCAAGGATGAACTGGCTCAATTAAAGACAATGATTTTTCCTGCTACCCAAGCCCCTGACCTCAAGAAACTCCCAGCTAAACTTGCCCAAAATAAATCTGCCTGACAACGTATGACCCAGCCTATGTAGCCAATATTTGCTATCAACCTTTTGTAATTCCTACATAAAACATATGTAAGTATTTGTTTAACCCCAGGATGAGGCTGGTGATTTGGAACTCAGTTTCCTCCAGCCCACTAGCGTAATAAAGAGTTGCCTTCCAACTCTTTGGTGCCTGTGTGTCTTCCATCCAACTTGGTACTGCTGGGTTTCACTATGTAGCCCAGGCTGGCCTTGAACTCACAATGATCCTCTTGCCTCAACCTCCTGAGTGCTGGAATTACAGGCATGTGCCACCATGCCCAGCTCTTATTTGTAACTGTTATGTAGTGTAGAAACACCTGTAGGCATGAAAAACTAAAATTATGAAGATATTTTAAAAGTTACAAGATATTTTAGAATAAGAGGGGATTGAAAAATATTAGATGTATTATGGCAAGTCAGCTCCAGCCTTGTCACAGTCTGGAGGAGTTTGTAATTGTTATCCCAGGGAAAAGTTATTGGAATTCTAGAAGGTAAATCCCAATCTACCACTTCCAGTGCAACCCATGGTAAGAGTAAAGACACATAGACATATCTATAGTTGTGGGGAGCTAAAGGGGTCCTGTCTTGGTTACTTTTCTCTCATTGCTGAGGCAAAACACCTGACACCCAATATAAAGGAAGGAAAGGTTTATTTAGGTTATAGTTTTCTGAGGTTTTAGTCCATACTCAGTTGGCTGCAAGGCAGAGTGGCATGGCTGAGGGTCAGTCGTTCATATTAGCTGTAGCAGATACCAGAACGAACCAGAACAAAAGGGCAAAAGGGAAAAGCACACCTTCTTCCCTTCTTTATATTGTATGCTGCCTACCCATCCCTTGGCAGGTGCAGCTTTCACACTGCCAATCCCAGTGCTAGACATTGAACCAATCACAAACGCTAGATTCAGCCACCTCCATGACTGCATGAGGCTTTGGGAGCACATTCAAACACAAACCATAACAGATCCTAAATCCAGTCGAAACAATGGCTAACTGGAACAAAGGCATGACCCAAGGCCAAACCCAGGTTTTATTGACTTGTGAAGAGGGGAGTGACTTTGGGTTGAGTGACTGTGAGAATGGTGGGAAGTATGTATTGTGAGCTGGGCTAGGTAAGAGGCATAGTAGCACCTCTGCAATACACACTCTTTCTGTATACAGAAAGAGTACCAGATTCCAGTAGCAGGTAGGCTCTAAGTTTGGAGGAATCTGCATAACATAGTTTGAGGAAGTATTCTGTGATTTTGGTCAGTTGCCTCAGCTTTGATGTCTGACCTTCCTGCCCTAGGATGTCAGGGACTCTTTCTTGAGGCTCAGTCCCAGCCAACAGAATGGAGTCTCTCAGCCTAGTTCACTCTTAGTAGTAGGAAGCTATAGGCAGAGCATCACTGTCCTGTTGCAGTGTTTCCAAGACTATACACATCAGCGCCTCAAACAGATCCATTTGCATTGCTTAAAGCCAGTTGAGGGGTTAGAGTATTATCCTAGGCAGCTCTGTATGTGTCAATACATGGAATTGGGGCAAGGTTTAGCCAAAATGGAGACAAATGATCTTCTTTCAAGGCGAGCCATCTGTCCCAGTGGTCCTCCACAAAGTTTGAAAGTTTGTTATACAATTGCATCCATCTATCTATCTATCTATCTATCTGAGCCAACTATATTTATAGTTTCATTATGTAAGTATATAACTATAAATTTTTAATATGTAACTATATATTGAGTTCGAGGCCGGCTTGGGCTACAACGCGGCGCAAGGCCGGCCTGAGCTACACAGTGCGACCCTGCCTCACAAAACCAGGGCCGGGAGTTTGGCTCAGTGCCTTAAGCGCCTGTCCTGGCAGGCGCGAGGCTGTGAGTTCAATCCCCGGTGCCGCAAAAAACAAACAAACAAACAAAAAAAACAAAAACAAAAAAAAATATGTAACTATATATATGTATGGATATATATGTATATATGTACATATATTTATGAAACTTTAACATTAGAGCATATGGAGTTGCTAGCCTGTAAATATAAATACTATATTTTGGCATCATCCTTAAGTCCTCCTTGTAAAAAACAAATATATAGAAACATTATTTGAGTGTTCTATTACAGTTTTCCTTGAAACAGAACACTTACACTTTTATAGTCTCAAAGCTCATTGATTCACCTTCTTTTAAGTTATCACAGCAGAATAGTAGTGTTGTTACAAAATTTAATATCTCTAGACATTACATTTTTCTTACATTTAAAATTCTATTCTGAGGGAAAATAAAGTGTAGATTAAGTATAATTCCCTTCCAAGTAATAATGAAATGAGTACTGAGTTATAAGGTATTAGCATGAACTGTTGGCCTAGAATTTATTTTCCATGTGAATAGCATTGTAGCTCACTGCAAATGGTATATCTATTCGTTACAGTTAAAACATAAGCCTGTGCCAGGTGTGGTGGCACATGTCTGTAATCCCAGCACTTGGGAGGCTGAGAGAGGAGGGTCACTGGTGAGTTCAAAGTGAGACTGGGTTACATAGTGAGTTCAAGGGCAACTTGCATTCCTTAGCAAGACCCTGTCTCAAGAAACAAAAACAAAAGGAGACTGTATAAAGAATATTCTATTTTCAGTAATGAAATAGGTTGTCACAATTTTGTGATTTTAATGGAGTCAGAATTTGGATAATTTATTTATTTTAACTTCGATTCATTTCTGGATTTAGTTTATAATAGGCTATATTATAGGGGAAGTGAAGTGAGATCAGTCCTCACTGGTACTGAGCCTTGAGCAATTTTAATTCCTGATTGGATTAGTGATCAGTTATTTCTAGAGCTCTGTGAGAGTAGCTGCCCACTGAAAGAAAATATAAATGTACTTTGGTTAAAGATAATGTCTAGAGATTCAAATTATGTACATTTTTTTAAGGAGCATACAGTGTTCAGCATTTGCTCAAAAGTAATGAGACATTTGATGAGACAAGACAATATGATTGGAAAAACAGAGAAATAATATGAACACTTACATAGGATTCTGCTAATGGCACTGTCATATATGGCTGTGCTTAATCTGCTTAAAGTACTTAGTATTTTGGCAGAGAATTGGAAACTTCCTTGTTTCTTTGTTGTTGTTTTTGTGTGTATGGTACTGGAAATTAAACCCAGGGCCTTCCCCTGAGCTAACTTGAAGCTGTTTTAAAAAAAATTATTTTTTTTAATTTTTGAGATAGGGTCTCACTAAATTGCTAATTACTCAAACTGGGGTTGAACTTGTGATACTCCTGCCTCAGTCTTCAGAGTAGCTAGGATTAAAGATGTGTACCACCATGCTGAGCCAAAAATTGGAAATTTACAATTTACAAGATAAACTAAATTAAATTCAAGAACTGAAAAAAAAATTAGAGTAACTGAAATTAGTAATTTAGAGGATTGGCTTAGAAACATATTAGGTATTGTTGAAGAAAGAATTAATGTTCTAAAAGTAGGGAGAAAATATCCACATTATTTCATGGAAAGGGAAAGAAACACAAAATAGATAAAACAAACCTGTATGTAAAATATTCTGAGGAATCTCCAGACAGAACAGATGAGTTATGGGAAGTTGCAGAATACAAGATAAATGTGAGAAAACAAGTTGTTTTTGTATATGTTCACACTGAACTATTAGAATTCAAATTCAGTAGGCATTCAAAAGACAACTTCAAAATGAATGAAATTGGAACTTATTAATTTATTTGAAAAATCATTATAAAGCTACTTTTTACAATTACTAGTGTTATACGTAGTTCTCACAATTTGAATTTCCAGCTCAGTTTTTACTAAATCTTAAAGTAAATTAATGACTGAATTTCAGTGTGCTATAAAAAATAAGGAACTGAACTCAGCTCCATGCACAGGCCTCCAAGGGGGACAGCAAGACCCCAGCCTTTTCCTATGAGTCAGTGCCATTTGCAGACTATAGGGGAAGAGAACAAGAAGTCACCAAGAAACAAGCCCTCCCTGTGAATCAGCACCATGCGTGGGCTGCCAGGGGCACAGCCGGACCCCAACCCCTTCCAGGACATGGGCTGGGTAACAAGAACAGTCATCCCCACTCCCCCACCCCATAAGCACCAGCTGATCCAGAGAAACACAGGTTGTGATGATAGTTATTGAGGTAAAATACAGTTTAATGCTTGTAGTGTCCAGTGTTTCACTGACTTTACAGGTCTAGAGCCAGTGGTCTGATCATCTATTTGGAGGATAATATGCAATGTAGCATCTATGGGGGATCTCCTTTTGAACATGTTGGCCATTGTTAATTCCCTATTCTCTTGTTTTGAAGTCCTGTATCATTTTCATTGTTTTGTTGGGTTGGGTTTTATTCTGTTTTGTTTTGTTTGATTTTATTGTATCTGATGACATGGGCAGCTATTTCAAAGATAATGGGATATGTTATGATAGCCATTTTGGATATACTGTTGTCTTGTTTTGAAGTCCTTTATTGCATTCATTGTTTTGTTTTTATTGGTTCTGTTTTGTTCTGTTTTGTTTGATTTTTAGTATGTCTGAAGGTATCTGCAACTATTTTGAAGACAAGAGGCATTATTATAACCATTGTTGATTTTGTATTGTTTTGGAGTCCTGTGTCACTTACACTGGTTTGTTTTGATTGGCTTTATTCTGTTTTATTTTGCTTGGTTTTATTCTCTTGAAAATAAAAAAAAATTTTTTTAAATGAACTGCAAAACAAACTAAAAATAGAATTTATTGATTGCTATCTATAAAATTGTTTAGTGAAGATGACAAGTACACTGTAACAATGAGGATTAGTTGAAAAATGAAATTAAAAGGGATGTAAAAGTCACACATAGTGACAACGGATGGATCTAAATATGAAAAGGAGGAGGAATTAAAATTATCTTTAAAAATAGAAATTTCTTCTGTGGTATACAGAACTGTGTAGTCCATAATTTAATATTTAATGCAGTTAAATCATGATAACAGAATGAATATCATTAAATACATTTCTTTTAAACAATCTAAATATTTCTCCTTATAGTAAAGTGGTGTATATTTATGCTTTAAGTTAAAATGTCAGAGGTGTTTATCATTTTTTAAAATTTCCTGGTTTAGCCAACTTGTTTATAAACCAATTTTCTATTGTAGTCTTTGTGACCTATATGGAGTTATATGAGTGGGAATTGTTCTTATACCTAAGAAAACAAGCTCTGTGGAATAACAATGTTTGGATACCAGTTTGCTGTTTTCCAAGTGGTTTTCGATGTGTCATTTCATTGACCTTCATCAACATTGGGAAGATAGTAGTCCTAGTGAAAGATGTCAATTAATACATGAAATATTATGGCCTTTCTACCTAATACATGGGAAAAGAAGCATTCAGATGAGGAATGGCTAAGTAAGCAAAGAAATGTCGGGATTTTCTGTTCAGCATGATAGAACCTTTGTAGAACTAGATTACTTGAATTATACATAGACATTTTTAGAGTTGTATGGTGTGTGTATATATGCATACTGAATACAGACATTTTCAAATGTTATTGAGTCTTTGAAAGTTAGAGGTCATGTATTTTAGAATATAAGATTTGACGATAGCTTATAAATAAATGTTTTCTTCTAGGGGAAATACTTGTCAGCCTTTAACTACAAGGTTACTTTAGTTATCTAGGAATCCTACAAGAAATGCTGACTGGTATTTCTGTAATGAGTTCATTTCAATTCCAGAGGGTTTAAGTCACATGTGATTATTAATTTTAATATGTTGGGTAATTCCTCTATTCTGTCTTTATCCTTATTTGGTCATTTAATCTCCAATTTCATGCTTGTTCTTGTTTTTACCTAGCAGCTGACATTTTACACAAATTCAGGGACACACAGACACACACCCTGAATATCTCTGTCTCATTGCTGCTGTACTTGAACAGTGTTTTTCTTTGAAGTGTTTTAAATGTGAACTGTTTTATCCATGTGCAAAATGGGAAATACTTATTTAAGGTAGAATTGATTTACATGGTTACTTCTAGGTGAAACATTTCCACCTGAGCAGCTTAAAAACTAGCTTTTATAGTCTGTTTCTAGTCAATAAAATATATTTAATATATTTATTTGAATAAGATAGATTAATGTAGTAGAAACTTAAATTTGCTATTTGAAGCAGATTTTCAAATGTTTCAATCAACTTAAAGTAAGTTGAAACATTAAAGTATCAAATTTGCATCTAAGTACCACCACTTCCATCAATAATCCTACTATCCAGAAATAACTAATCTTAAATTATCGATCTTGATCTCTTCTACATTGATAATTTGGCCAGGCAATGAAAATGGTATTCTGCCCCTGAAAAGGCAGTAAGAATTTTCTGTCATAATTTTGAGCCTGTCATGCCAGTCTGCATTAATCTTACAGAATAGTTTTTAAGTGTTTGATTTACAGTTTTATTAAGCCCATATGGTTATGCTAGATTATAATGTAAGTAACCTATTAAATGTGTTTATTTGGTATTCCTCACTTGTATGCTAAATAGGGGTCTACTTGTAATGATAGTTTGGTTTTATCCTAGATAAGAGTGCACAGTTTTTGTTCAAGGGTGGGCACAAGGCAGAAAATAAAGTTATTTTTCTGTAACCATTTTCCCTTTTCCATGGCAAACTTTCCATACCAAATTTCTTCTTGTATTTTGTATTGTTATAACAAAGTAAAGGAGGCTCTGTATTTTATAAAGAAAAGATGGTTTATTTTTATTATTTAATATTGGGGATGAGGTCTCACTATGTTGCCCAGACTAGTCTTTTTTTTTTTGTCCTGTAACTCTGATTATTATTTTTTATTTTAAAAAAACAGAAAAAAGGATAGAAATGATACAGAATTTTTTTAAAAAGTAGGAAGTTAACGTTAGTTAATACATTGCATATTGTTATCTTAGGAGTAGTTGTTCAGATTACAAGATTTAGGCACAAAAAAGTGAGGAAACAAACAATGAAAGCACAAACTGTTCTTTTGAATGAACTAACAGAGATTAGTAGTATAACTATCTTGTGTGTGTGTGTGTATATACACACATATGTGCATATAGGTATACATACACATATGTATGTGTGTGTATGTGTATGTATACCTATATGCATGTGATCTTTTCCCTTATTCCTTTTCTCCTTTCCCCTATACCAGTTGTTCTTTCCTTTTGAGCACTTTCTTTCCCTTTCATTATCACAATATCCATTGTACATTTTGGATCTTATTATTCCTTCAGGTTTTTTTTTGTTTGTTTTTACACTAAGGAGACAATATGATATTTACAAATGTGAGTTTGATTTATTTCACTTATGAGTATGATCTCAAGTTGCCTCCATTTACTTAATAAAAGCCTCAAGATTATCCTGTATAGCTGCCAGGTTTCTGTGATGCTCCTGCTTCAGCTTCCCAGGTGTTGGGACTGTAAGTTGAATGGTAGTAAGCCCCCTTCAAGGTTTATTTAGATTTATGGTTTGGGAGGCCTAAAATATCCATTGGATTACCACATCTGGTGAGGACCTCATATTACATTATATGGTAGGGGAATATGTGAGAGCAGTGAGTACTACATGTGGAAGAGGCCAAACACATGGAGTGGCCTCACTTTATATCTTGGTCTCAGGGCAGCTAATCCAGTCATTTGAGGTCTAACGTCTATGTGACAGGACTTAATACCTTCTGGGGATTGGTGTCCCCAGTTACCCAATCCCCTCTCACTGGGGCCCACCTCTCAGTACTGCTAAGTTGATGATCAGGTTTCCAGCACATGAACCTTTACAGGGATTGGGGAGGTTAGACCCCATCCAGACCATAGCAACTGTGTCTTCCATTAGTTGGGATCATGTTACTAGTTGTTGAAAATGGAAGATAGGTGAAAATAATGGACATGACTGAATGTCCTCTGTTCTTTGCCTTTCTAGATGTTATTACCCTTCTCTGTCTTCTCATGGTATTTGTTTTGTCTGGGGGTATATGGGACAGATACCTTGTGTTTTTAGGGCATGGGTTGTAAGAATATGAAAAGCTGTATCTAAATCTGATAAAGAAGCCAACTGTGTTTGAACTAGAGATTCTAGATTTTTGTCCTAGATGAGACCTTAGAGAAGGCTTGAGTGGTTCTCATATCTAGGAAGAAGAGTAAAATACGAGTAAAGAACTGAGTTAGGCTTTAGTTAGATACTCTGTTTGCTTTTTGTGAGCGTACAGTTGTGTGTGTGTGTGTCCGTGTCTCTAGTATGAAGGTGAGATCATGTGGCATTTCTTATCAATAGAATATGAGCAGAAATCATTTTAAGGCAAAAGCAGGTTATGCTTTCTTTCTTTCTTTTTTTTTTTTTCTTTCCCACATTACATGATGCCCTCAAAGGTAGATCTCACAGGATTTTTGAAACCTGGTCTTCTAAATGAACATTTGCAAGATATCTTTTTCTCTACCACGATTCCTCCCCTAATTATTACTGAAGGAACTGAGACTTGGTCTGCTACTTATAAGCTTGTACTATTTTGTATGGCAGAGTACATATTACATATTTATTTATTTTTTAAAATTTTTTTATTTTAAAACAAAACAAAAAATGATAGAAACTATTTCAAAAAATAGTGGGAAATTAGCACTAATTAATATATTGCACATTGTTATCTTAGAAGTAGTTGTTCAGGTTATAAGATTTAGGCACAAAAAATGATCAAGCAATATTAATATGTAAACTGACATTTTATATTAATATTTTTGGTTCCCTTTAGGAAACAGCATTCTCAATTACTAATAGTGTTCTAAGGCAGCATACTAAGTATTCAACATATTGTCATCTTTATTACCTCTTTGCTCAAAGTAAATGTGCTTAGTCCTGTAGGAATCTGAAATTTAGAACATTTATGACTATTTATTGAGTTCTTATTTTATTATTTCATTCTGATAGACTCGTGTTGTAGGAAGTGAAAACAAAGTTTCTCTCATTCACTGTTATATATTAGTAGTGACTAATATAGTTTGTAGTAGTTGCAGAATAAATATTGAACACATGTATCGTGACATTGGCATAGATTGCTATGCTAGGTGCTGTCAATGGATGTACAGAATTTTAAGTCCCTTTCTCTAGAACTTCCCAATCAAATGAAAGGTTACATTACTGAGAACAACTATAAAATATTAAGAGTAAATTGGGAGAATGTGTGTTTGCCTGGGAGGAATTTTTGAAGACTTTTTCTTGTACATAAAACTGTAGCATGGTTATGAGGTAGGTTGTGGTGGTTTTTAAAAATATCCCTAAAGTTCTTTAACACTTTTCTCATGAAGGTACTTTCCCTCTTTCTCTTAGACCAGTGGTGATGAACCTATGGCTCACGTGCTGCAGCAGACTGTTTATATCATTGAAAGCTCTAAAAGGCTTGCCATCACTATAGACTATCTGAATCCTTAAGCCACAATATAAAACGTCTTGACTTTTCCAGAGTTACTATCTTTGAGGAAATCAAGCAGTGCAGAACCTCAGGGTTGACACTTGAGTTGGCAGTCATAGTTTTTGAACCTCCTAGTCCAAATGTCAGGCATGTGAGTAAACAAACATTCAGATGATTCAACTCCCTAGCTGTTGACTCATCTCCAGTCTCTAAATTATTGAAGTAGCAGCCCCAGACATGGTAGAACAAAGGTACCCTTTTTCTGCTGTCTGAATTCCTAATCCATAGACTCCGTGAACATAGTAAGATGGAAAACTGGGTAGATGCTCTACTAAAATATGCTTTTTGATCGAATTTCCTGTCCTACACTTATTTGTGGATGTGAGGAGAGCTATGAAACGGTACCAGGAAACCCTATAATAAGCCTCCTTTTAATGTAAAACATGATACTGCAGACATTGCATAGGCTATATGATTTTGTTTACAGGTATGGATTTAAGTCTGTATTTGGTAAAGAGAGATTAAGTATTTTTGTGTTTGCCATATAATAAAGATATGCACATCTCTAGACTGAATTTATTTACTTGCCTTCAAATAAAATTATGTGAATAAGGAGGGAAAACAGATAGTTTTTCTATACTAACAATATTTCTCTTCTAACAACAGGTGTATTAGAAATATTTCCTACACCAACCAATTTCGAAATCTGGACATAGACTGGTTTTTCTACAGTTTAGTTTTTTTTCCCAAAACCCATTTTATTTCAAGGATAAAAAGGAAAAAAAAGAAGAGGAAGAGGAGGAGGAGGAGGAAGAAAAACCACAACAAAATTTCAAAACACGTCAGTCAGGGTACAATTCAGTTTAGTTCTGGCATTATCTACCTGGGGTTAGCACAACCTCACAGGTTAAGAGCCTAGTCCCACATGACTGTCCTCCTCCCTTTTCAGATGTCATTTATGAATCCAAGTTGTTGCCTGTACTTCTAACCAATTGGCTATTAAGTCTTGTCTCACAGGAATAAATTAGACCTCATTCTTTGAGGCTTCCATGATTCTCTTTTCAAGTTTGATAACACTGTAAAATGACTTGCTAACTTACTTTTCTTGTTGCTGAGAGAAAATACTCAACATCTAAAGTTAAAGGAGGAATGGTTTATTGTAGCTCACAGTTTGCCGAGATTTCAGTTCATAGTTGGCTGTCTTCAAGGCAGGATGGCATGACAAAGGGGCATCACAGAGGAGAAACAGTTCATGGCAGGCAGAAGAAAGCAAAGAAGCAGCAAGTGATGACAGTAGTCCTCTTTCTGTCCCTTATATTCCATCCAGGTTACACATTTGTAGAGTGGGTAGCACTCATACTCAGAATGAACCTTCCCATTATCCATGCCTAGAACTATGCCAGAGCAGTCAGTGCAGTAATTTAGCAATCACACACCCTTAATCCCAGCATCATACACTTAATCCTAGCATCATATTCTCTAGATCCAGTCACTTCTGAAAAGACCCACCTATGACCATGTGAGGCTTTGGGAGGGCATCTAGACAGAAGCCATAACACTCATAGAACTTGGGGAAACTATAGGAAATGGTTTATTAGATACAATTCAGCGACAGCCAAATGCAAAAGATATATTGGGTCATGTATGGGGGAGGGCCATGTGTTTACTGTACCCTTTCCAGGACCATCATATGTCCAACCCAGAATCTCTCAGAAGCTGTAATTTTGTAGTACTTGCGGAGGTTTCTTTATATAGGCATGATTGATTAAATGGCTATAGGGCAGTAATGGTGAATCTTTTAGAGCTTTCAGCACTCTGTGGCACTCATTCTATAGCTTCACTACCACTGCTGTAGGTGTAGCTCAGTGGTAGAGTGCTTGCCTAGCATCCGTGATGTCCTGGCTTAAATTCCTAGTACTGCATAGTCAATCCATTGCTGAATCATTGACCAGTAGTGGTTAACTCAACCTCCAGCCTCTTTCACTTCTTGAAAGGTCAGAGGGTAGCTCTAAAACTTCCCTTACTATACTGTTGTTGCTTCTTCAGAGGAATAGGTTTCATCCTAAGGCTATGCAGGTATCTTTCTGCACTGGCTGCCACCACTCTACTGCATACCTTCCCCATCAACACCCCCAGCATAGAAAAAGACATTTAAAGATTCATGAATTTCAGTAACTGTTAGGTTAGAGACCAAATATTGGGAAATAAGATGCTGCTATTGCTCAGGGAATAATAAGTGATTTTGAAGGTTTATGCCAATAACTGGGGACAAGTCCAGTTTCTGTATCACAGTATCACGTTAAAATACAAGTTTAACCTCCTACGCTTGTGTATTCAAAGGCCTTTGTCCATGGATACCATTTCTCTTTTGAGTCTCCTGGAGAGCATCTGTATCATAGAAGACTTCCACTTCTGTTAACTTGGGCCCATAGGGTAGGAATAAAATGATCTGAAATTCCAAGGGTTAAAAGAGCTAAGTATCAAGTTAAAGACTACACATGCTCCTATCACTCCCACCACTCAGAAAATTACAAGAGTTTCAGGAGCTTTGGGTCTGGAATCAGGAGCGGAGACCAAATAAGCATGTTTCCTATGTCACAGATACATAGGCTAGTGCAACAAAATAGCAAGTCCTGAAATAGCCTCATAGAATTGTAGCAACCTGATTTTTGACAAAGGTGCAAAAGGAATTCAATGGAAAGAAAGTCTTTATAAGAAATGAAGCCAGAACAGTTGGGTACCATTAAACTCTACCCCATACACACAGACTTGACCTAAGGTTAGCAGTTTGTATAAATATAACTCAAGATGAATTGTAGATTGAAGCTTAAAATGTAAAAATATAAAACTTATGGAAGAAAACATAGAGCATGTTTGGAAATGAACTCTTGGTGAACATTCTTAGACATAACACAAAATGCATACTTCAAAAAGAAAAATTGATAAATTGCAACTCATTAAATTAATGTTTTACTGTGCTAAATATCCTGTGATAAGAACAAAAAGACTGAGATAAAATATCAGCAAACCATTTATCTGACAGAATACTTACAGACAGAATATTAAAAACTCAATTTCAAACAAATTAAAGGCCTAAAACAGTCTGGTTAGAAAGCGAGCATAACTGTCTCTCAGACATTTATTACTTTTTTTGTGGCAAAAACGTTCAAGATTCTTTTTTAAAAATTTTTTTATTTTAAAGAGATTAAACAAAATCAAAACAGTAAAAACAAAAAACAAAACGTTGTAGCAAAATTCTTTTTTCTTCCTTCAAAAAGTACATACATACATTAGTATAACTTACATTTACTGTACTGACACACACCAGAACTTATTTCTCCTATTTAACTTAGTGCACAAAGTATGCATATATGAAACATCACATGGTACCCCTTAAGTATGTACAATTTTGTGTCGTTTAATAATATAAAAGCTGGTAAGAAGCAAAGGATATGTGGATATATTTTTTAAAAAGGGTATAGGGATCGGAAATGGGCATATGAAAAGATTTTCACCATTAGGAAAATGGAGATTGGATCCCTAGTAAGTTATTACTACATACCTATTTATGTTGGCAAGGATGAAGAGGTAATGAGTCTCAGACATTGCTGCTAGAAGTGTAAAATAGTATTGCCACTCTTGAAAGCAATTTGGCAATTTCTTAAAATAGATGTTGCCAATTCTTTCTGCCAAATTGGGTCCTTTTTCCCTCTCAGAACTGTGGAACCAATAACAAGCCTGCGCACCGGTTGAGCAGTGAAGAAGACTCTTGGCAAGGAAGAGATTAACTTGCTTATCAATCTTACCTCCCATTGGAAGTTTGGAGATTATAGAAACAATATAGGGTAAAAGAAATGAGAAGGAGGGTGAGGTAAATAAAAGGAATATTCATGTCTTTCTGGGAGTGGGCATAGGGATTTTTGGGCGATTTGAGCATCATCTCTTTTCACAACTTTCATGGTTCTTTCCAGTTATTGCGGTTGTCAGCTGTCATGCTGTTGAGGTAGGTGTCATTTAGCACTCAGATGGAATTAAAAGGAAGTTAAAGGCACCAGTTTTGGTTCACTTGAAGAGGAACTCCTGGCCTGCAGGCATCCAGTCCTGTAGATAAACAAGATCATTGTGGGGTAGGAATTCAGCTAGGATAAATAGGCAGAACTAGATCGGAACAGGGTAATGTACATTTAACTATATTACTCAGCAATTGTAGTTCTGGGCATTTCTCCCATATAAATTAAAACTCACTTCTATACAGAGCCCTGTACATTATTTTATTTTCAATGGCCAAGAACGGGAAGCAACCAAAAAAACCCTCCAATAGTTTGGTAAAACAAACTGGTACATTTGTACCACTTAGCATACCACTTAGCAATAAAAAGTAATGAACTATTGATACACTCTCAACAATTTGGATGAATCTTGAGAAAATGATTCTGAGTGAAAAAAAGCCATTTTCAAAAATGGCACTGATTGTACATTTATAAAACATCCTCAACAAAATATTAGATTGTCAACAAAATACTAGATTGTCAGGGGATTGTGGTGGGAGAGGTGGTGGGTTGAAACTATAAAAGTGTAACATGAAGATCTTTACAGTGATGTAATACTTATATACAGTATTTTTTATTTTGATAGTACATGATTATATACACATGATAAAATGACAAATATAAGCATTATGCCAATGTAAGTTTTGTGATTTTGATATTGTACAATAGTTACATAAAAAGTAATCACTTGGGGGGAATTGATTGAGGAGTACAAGGAGTCTCTAACTTGATAGAATTCCATAATTAATTCAAGTAAGAACTTAAAAATATTATTTTGCCAGAAGTATATTGAAACTTAAGAATGTTTACATATTTTCTAGTCCCTTTTTAGTGTATTAGATCATGGAAGCTACCTAGGTAAAAAAGTACTAAACGTAGTTAATACTCGTAATTTTTGCAAAAGCCATTTTGGTAAACTTCCCAGAAAATTAGAAATTAAATGATTCTTATAGCTGGGTACAAATTCTTTTGCAAGTTATGTGACTTGCATTTAATTCCTATCAAGAAAATTAAGGGAGGATCTAATTAGGTTGTGTGAGCACCTGCCTTACTCGTAATTTGATTTCTTAGTTTCCTCAGTGCTTAAGCCCAGTGCTTGACTATGTATTTAATAAATACATGTTGATTCCTTTGAAGAGAGAAGAGAAGTTGAATATAGATAACAATACTCTTTTTTTTCAAGCCTTTTTATCTCCAAGAAAATAATAACAAAGAAGCAAGAGTATTTCATGGGAAAACATGACTTTTTGCCCTGTAGTCAACTTGTTTGGATACTGTCTGCATTGGTCTAGGTAGAAAAAGGAATTCCTGTTTTGTTAGCTGAATCACATTAGGTAAGAAAGAAAGCAGGAAAATAAACATTTATTCATATAAAATAATAAGCAAAATATAGTTTGAAAGATAACACAGCTATTTCCCCTATTTTAAACTGATGAAATGTTTACAACTTTTTGAACTCACTACCTTTAGTTTTGTTGTGCATTTTCTCCTACAGATTGATTTTATAAGTTAATAAAACTGCTAAAATATACCATTTAAAAATTTTCATTCTAAACAGCAGTATTACAGTTTCATTTAATGCCACAGTCATCAGAGTCTTTAACCAGTGTGTGATGTGACACTACAGATTTTGTTTTTTAAATATGGAATGTGTTCTTGGGATTTGAACATGTTATAAAACAGATTGGTATTCTGTGGTGACCTTCATCAAACTGCATCCTCTGCTTTTAAAGTCCAAGAAGGGAGAATCAATCGATTTTTCCCCCTTCTTTCTTTCTCCCTCCCTATCTCTTTCTGACCTTCATCAAACTGCATCCTCTGCTTTTAAAGTCCAAGAAGGGAGAATCAATCAATTTTTCCCCCTTCTTTCTTTCTCCCTCCCTATCTCTTTCTGTCTCATCTCTTTTCTTTTCTTTTCTCTTTTCTTTTCTTTTCTTTTCTTTTCTAGGGATTGAATGCAAGTCTTCATACATGGTAGGCAAGTTCCCCACTTCTGGGCTACAGCTGCAACCCTTTTCATTTTTTACTTTGTGACAGAATCTCCTTTAGTTGCCAGAGCTGGCTTTGAACTTAATTCCTTTGTTTCAGTCTCCTGAGTAGAGGCTGGTACTACAGGCATGGAATATCATGTCCAGCTAACAGTGAAATTCAAGAAGGAAGAAAACCTAAACAAGTTGACAATAATGGTGAAGTTTAAAAAGCTGTTATTAACCAAGTGTTCAAGGTTAACATAACCAGGAATATGGCAGGTTGAAAAAAATATACCACTTACTACTATGTAATGGAAAGGTCACTCACTTCACTTCTAGGGTATACTTTCTAAAACCTGTAAATGAGTCTACTCATGAAAACCCATCACATAAACCCAAATATTGGAAAAATGTGCAAAATTTCTGAAGAGTACTCTTTAAAATTGTCAAATTTATGGGGATAAAAAAAGAAAAATTGAAAAACTGTCATAGAACAGGAGATTAACGAGCAGTGATACTAGATACACTAAACATTGGAACACAGGAAAGGGCATTAGTAATAAAACAAACAAACAAACCAAAAAATCCTGGAGAAATCTTAATGGAATCCGTAGCTTAATATTAATGTTTTACCAAGGTAATTTGTTTTATCAATTTAGATAAATGTACCAAACATATAGAAGTTGTTAATGTTGAGAAAGCAGAATGAATTAAGATACCCAGGAACTCTATTATATTTATAACTTTCTCATAAGTCTAAAATTACTCTAAGATAAAAAGTTTATATAAATAATTAAAAGAGTTGTAAAGATCTGTCACCACAAAAAGGGCAACAAGCACATAAGATTTTTATCTGCCTGTTGCTCTTTTGAATGTAGCTCATTAACAAGCAATTGAAAATTTTTAAATTGCCAAAAGTATTTTAAAATATTCAAAGTAGGCTTGGAAGTGTAGCTCTGTGTAGACTGTCTAACGTGTGCAAGTCTCGGTTCAATAACAGCACTGCAAAAAAACCCACAAAATATAGAAAGTAACCCAGTTATTATATAGAAGAGCATTACTTTAGTGCATAAAGTTCAATAAAGATAGCAAAAAAAGACAACGTAGATGCAAAAGTCTTTTGCAAATATTAGAAAATCGAATCTATTTATGTTTAAAGTTAATATGCTATGTAATTTTTATTCTGGAATTACAGCAAATTTTACTTTAATGAGATAGGTCAGTATAATTATTGCATACTCAAAGAGTGAAACTACATAAACATAGTATTTATAACAAAATTTAAGTAAAAAGTTTTTTAGATTTATGGAAGATATAAGAGAGTATACATATATATATTTTGTTTGTTTTTATAATGTGGAGATAGAGTTAGCTTTCTTCATTTAATGAGGAAGCCCAAAAATTTAAGGAGTGGGGGGAGAGTGATTTGACTTGCAAATAAATTAAATACTCTATTGATGCATGATTTTCAAATGTTGGAAGAACATTTCTCACACAAATACAGAACGGTCGTGTATCAACAGCTCATTCAAACTGTAATTAATGCAGGAACAAGTAAGATTAATGCAAGAACTAGTAAAATAATAAAGCTAGGTATCAGAGCATTTAAAAAATAGACATTACCTTCATCTGGAAAGAAATTTTAGTTTAGTTTAGTTTAATTTTAGTTTTTAATACCAGGAATCAAACTCAGGACCTCATGCTTGCCAGGCAGGTGCTGCACTGCTGAGCTATATCTCCAAACCTTGAAAGGCATTTTAAAAAGAATACCTACCATCAAAATGTTAAAATGGTGTTTCAGTATTTAAAAAAAAAAAATGTAAGCTGTATGTGGTAGAGCATGCCTGTAATCTGGCACTATAGAAAGCTGAGACAGAGGAGCACAAATTCAAACCCAGCCTGAGCAATTTAGCAATTTAGAGACCTTATCTCAAAATTTAAAAAGGACTGGGGATATAGCTCAGTATAAAGGCCTTGGATTCGATTCAGTCTCTAGTACTACCCCCCCACACCAAAAAAAGTATGTGTAAGAATAGCCTTGCTTAGAAAATAAATCTGGTTAATATTCTATAAAGTTATAAAACTAGCGTGATGGCGCACGCCTTTAATCCCAGCACTCGGGAGGCTGAGGTAGGAGGAGCGTTGTGAGTTTGAGGCCAGCCTGGGCTACAACGCGAGCGCAAGGCCGGCCTGAGCTACACAGTGCGACCCTGCCTCAAAAAACCAGGGCTGGGAGTTTGGCTCAGTGGCTTAAGTGCCTGCCCTGGCAGGCGCGAGGTTGTGAGTTCAATCCCCAGTACTGCAAAAAAAAAAAAAAAAAAAAAGTTATAAAACTATAACCTGTGGCCTGTTCCCTCCAGGTCAGAAATGTACAAGTTACGTGGAACTTCATAGAGGCTGGGCTTTAATCAAATTGTAGAGAAGAAAGTCAAACACAGGTATATTCTCAAGAATTAATCCTTTGGTGGTCTTGTTAAATTAGTTCTCCAGTATGGTGTCAAAAGGACATGCTATACTCTATTCATTTCCAAGTTTTGGATTTTGTTTTGCTTTGTTTTGTTTTGTTGGAGACAGGGTCCATCAATGTAGTTCAGGCTGAACTTGAATCCACTGTGTAGATGAGGATGCCTTGGAATTCATAATTATTCTTCTGCCTCAGCTTCTTAAGTGGTGGGATTATTTTGGTGCTGAAGATTGAGTCCTTGGCCTCAGGCATACTAAGCAAGCATTCTACTACTGAGTTATACCAGTTGTAATGTTTAAAAAGCAAATTGAAATAATTGTGAGTGAATATTTTGGCCAAACTATAAAATTATACCAGTTGTAATGTTTAAAAAGCAAATTGAAATAATTGTGAGTGAATATTTTGGCCAAACTATAAAATGTTTATAACTGAGTGTTAGTAACTGTGGTAGATATATTCACACTTTAATAGTGAGATTCTAATTTGTTACAAATGTGTTCATTGTTGTTTCTTGACAGAACAAAATACTTAAAACCTTTTTAGTATTTTGGGTCAAGGTAAGGAAAGGAAAGGAGTTTTATCTTGAAAACTCTCCAATTTTTTGTTAAGTGAGAAAAGCAAGATAAGGACAGTTAAATTTGTTTTTAAAACTATATGTGTGTATTTATAGCCAAATTTGAACATAAGAAAATTTGTTATGTTAGTGTGATAAAGAAATTTTTTTTATTGAACTGATTATAACTTTGATATTTTTCAATAATTTTTCAATAATGTTAAATATAAAAATTTAAATACTTCGTTCTCTTGGGAGATTTCCAATTGTGGGATGTTAAACTACACAGATAATAGAGAAATACTTAATTTTTCCCTACTGCTATAGTTTGAATGTTTAAAGTATGTTCCTGAGAGTGGTGATATTAGGAGGTGATGGATCCTTTAACTTGTAGGCTTAGTGGGTGGTCTTTTGGTCTTGGGGACATGCCCTTTAAGGGAGTTGAGTGAACCCCATTCCTTCCTCTCATTCCTTTTTATTTCCTTGCCATGAGATAAAGGTTTTGCTCTTCCATGCATTCCCTGCCATAATCCCCTACCACAGGCCCAGAAGAAATGGGGCCAACTAACCATGGACAGAGCCTCTGAAACTATAGGCCAAAATTTATCTTTTCTCTTTTTAAATTGATTATCTCAGGTATTTGATAAAAGGAATGAAAGCTGATACACCTAATATCAGAAAAGAGGTTGTACAAAAGTAGTTTTAGTGCATAATACCCTAAAGTGTCTACAATAAACTGCTTAGGAGTAGCAAATATTTTTCCTCAAATAAATTGCAAACATTTGTGAGCTAGACTCCACCCTCATAACCCCTACCCTCTGTACTGGGCTTCCTTCACACTGAGCTACGTGAAAACCCTTTTTAATTTTTATTTTGAGATAGGGTCTCACTAAGTTGCCCAGTCTAGACTCAAATTTGCCATCCTCCTGCCTCAACCTCTCAGAATGCTGGGATTATAGGTTTGTGCCATGCCTAACTTCACAACTGTACTTCTTACTCCCATTTCGTTTCATGAGATTCTTCCTCCCTAACTTTCAAAGATGAGAATACATGGATGCAGTTTTTTACTATTTTGTGACACTATTACTGATACATCTTTGAATTCAATAGGGAAAATGGAGTTCTTTAAAATCGAGTCAGGTAGTTGGAATGCTGGGACTAGACAGTGTGGGTAAAGCCAGAGAAGTGAACTGCTTATGTGGTGAATCATAGGAGTCCAGGTTTGAAGCCGGGCGTGGTGGCGCACACCTTTAATCCCAGCACTCGGGAGTCTGAGGTAGGAGGAGCCTTGTGAGTTCAAGGCCAGCTTGGGCTACAACGCGAGCGCAAGGCCGGCCTGAGCCACACAGTGCGACCCTGCCTCAAAAAAACCAGGGCCGGGAGTTTGGCTGTGACTTAAGTGCCTGACTGACAGGCGCGAGGTTGTGAGTTCAATCCCCGGTGCCACACACACACACAAAAAAAAGTCCAGGTTTGAGTAGTTTCTGGCAGGTAGGAGGAGAAAGATGTAGGCAAGGTAGGGGTGTGTATTTGTGTATAAGTATACACCTTACATGCTATGTGCATTTAGTACATCCTAACATAGTTTAAACTTTGTTTGATGACTGAGGCTACTCTATGAGAGTATCAGTTTTCATCATGTGCTGTAATAAGTGGTGATTTCAAGTAATATGTATGTGGGTATGAAGGGCTTAGTCTACTGTGCTTGTTGAAGCTTCTGTGTCTCCACCTCTAACCCTAATGTAAATGTGTTTGTTGTATATTGGAAAGTCACTTAATTGAATTTGCTAGAATTGTGTATAAAATGATAATGTCTAATAAAACAGTGAAAAATGGTTTTTCTATGAGAAAAAATGAAGTGCCTTTTAATGAAGATTTGTGATAGCTAATTTTATTCCTTTCCTGTTTGTTTGGCCTGCTAGTGGTATGCCATGTAATTGAAGGTGCTGTGTAAGTAAGATGTTATAATGCTGTCATGATTCAAATATTTAGCAGGTGTTCAAGTCCTGCTCTTGAGTTTTAGCTCTTTATTCTAAAATGCACAAGAAATATAGTTTATTCTGCAGGTCTCCAAGTAAGTATCTGGTTTGTATTCTTATATCAATGCTGATTGTTTTTGTTTAATAAAATGTAAAAAACTTCGACAGTGCATGGTGACACATGTCTGTAATTCTAGTACTTGGGAGGCTAAGGCAGGAGGATTGCTGCAGTGTAGAGGCCAACATGATTCACATTGTCCGTTTAAAGCCAGCTTTAAACATAACAAGAACCTGTCTCGAGAAATAAAGCAAAAAAAAAAAAATGTTTAAATGTTAAACGTAGGTGAAATAGGGCGTCAATTAGTAGTCATTTTTAAAATTGGCTCTGAGAGTAAAGCCCTGCCTTGTAAACTAAGGTGTAAAGCTTTCTCCCCTCCTCTTCATTACCCCGTGAGGGAAAATAGTTTTTCTTTTCTGAGCAGACTTTGTGTGTAAATGTTTCTAGGAGGAATCAGAAAGTTTTTCAAATTCTCATTAAGCCCTTTATTAACAGAATCAGATTAAAAGAGGAGCAGAGGTTGGGGAGGTTTCAAAGTAGAAAGCAGGTTGAGGCTGAGGTGAAAGAAGAAGACTACTTTTACCTGAAGGTTTGTCTTTTCTCTTGATTATATTACAACTATTACCTTTATATACATACATTATCTTCACTTCTGAGTGCTGATCCCTTAACTAACTACATGATATTCTTTGGATGTTGCGTAGCATCACTAATCATTAGAGAAATGCAACTGAAAACACTAAGATGACACCTCACAAGACACATTTGGACCTATGCTTGTTGCATTGCAGTACTACTCATAATAGCTAAGGTATGGAAGCAACCCAGATGGATGAATGGATAATGAAAATGTGGCATATAAGTATAATGAAATATTTTCTTGCTTTAAAAGTGAAAAAATCTTTTATGACTACATGCAGTATGATTACATTATTGTGAGAAGTTAGTTCATGTACATGACACATCTTAATTCTTTTTTCATCCCCTATCTCTCCCATCCCTTTCTGTTCCTTCCATCTTTTGGTTCCCTAAAAATGGAAGAAAATTTTGATAAACTACATCAAGGACCAACTTTGAGATCATTACATGAAATAAGGCAAACACAAGAGACACATACTGAAACATTTTACTTGTAAGAGAATAGACACAAAGTAGAATGGGGTTGCTAGGAGCTAGCAGGAGGGGTAAATGGAGAGATGTTCAATGAATACAATTTTATCTTTGCAACATGAAAAAGTTCTCAGGATCTGTTGTGCAGCAATATGAACCTAGTTAGTAAATCCTGTTGAACTATACATTTAACATATTTAAATGATGTATTTTATCTTATGAATTTTTACCAAGTTAAAATTTTTTAAAATGCTGATACTTAGACCTAATTGCCAATTGTCTGGTTTATATGATTTGAGATGGAGTCCTGGCACTGAGATAACACCTCACAAGACACATTAATTTAAAAAGCCTTCTAGGTGATGCCAGAGGTACCTGTAATCCCAACTACCCTGGAGGTCAAGCAGCAATTTTATCAAGCCCCTGTCTCAAAAATTAAAAAAAAAAAATCTGTCTGTGTGTCTGTCCGTCTGTCTATCTATCTATCTATGATCGATCGATCGATGTAGCTCAGTGATCTCTGGGTTCAATCTCAGGAACTGCAAAGAAGGGGGAAAAAAATCCTCCAAGGCGACTCCACAGCATAATCAAGGTTGATAACCTCCCTGAAATAAATAAGAACATGAAAGGCAAAGCAGTAGGTAGATGATTTTACATGATTCAGCAAGTAATTTCATCACAGGAGATTGGCAGACATGTTGTTAAACTCTACTATGTAATCATTTAGTACTTTAGCTATCAGAGTTGAAATTAGAGAATCTTTTTAATTAAAAATTGAAGAGATTTGTGAAGACAAATTTATGTTTTCTTATGAATAGTTTTCATCAGTATTTGCCAGATAACAGCACATCACTTGGTTCAAAAATTTTTAAATCTACTTTTAACTTTGTAGAGTCATATATACACTTAAGTGAGCATTTATGTAAGTTAAATGTTTGCTTTATTTGAAAAATAGTTCATTTTAACTATAATTGTGCCTTTTCCTATGTCTCTACTGTTTTTGTCTGTATAGATCTCCAAATTCTGTATTTTTCTAAATGAAATTGATCTTTAGTTTGTTCTTATACAAGTTGAACATCCTTTATCAGAAATATTTGAAACCAAAAGAGTTTCCGACCTCAGAGATTTTCAGATTTTAGAATATTTACATCAGTTTTACTGGTTGGGTGTTTCCAGTCCAAAAAACTCAAAATCCAAAATGCTTCAAAAACATTTTTGAGTTCTGGATTTTTCAAATTAGATGTTCAACCTGTGCTAGGATTTACACAAGGGAATCATAGCAGGAAAACCGAGACAGTTTTTGTTATATAAAGTTTCAGAATACGTGGTACAAATTAGACTTGAACAAAAGTGATACTTGTTCAGTAAAATACATCAATAATACAACTTTAAAAATTTTTGAATCGAGACTTTCCATTTTAAATGCATGAGAATATAAAAATATTCCTTAAAACAAAGTTGTTCAGCCCTAAATATTGCAAAATATCTACTGGCAGGATATGAACTTGGAAGAGCAGACTGTTCTTTTTTTAGTAGCCGTTTTCCTGCAGATGTGACTTTAACAGAGGAAGATCTCCCCCAACTCCGCCTCCCATGCTCCAGCAGGTATTCAGTTGTAGACAGTAGTCATTTGTTAAACTCTTGGGAATTTATATACAGAAGTTGTACAACTGTTTAATAAAGTTTTAGTGCTTTTATAAAATATCTATTGAAATTTTAGAAATAAATTTTAAATTGTGGAATTATTTTTGATTTTGGGGAGAATAGATCATTTTTATTTTAAAATGGAAAATGAGAAAGTGATAGTAACATTTCTTTTATCTGACTATCATAATATTAAAAAGACAGGATGTATGATGTAGCTAAATATTTATTATAGAATTAAAGAAAAATCTTTGGGAACACTTTATCTCTGCATATGTTAGAAATATACACTTTCTGACACTTTGTGATCACATTTTAAAGTTTGATAAGAAGTTAGAACTAAGAATCATTAGGATAAATTAAGTAATATTTCTTTTAAAGTTTTTTTATGAAGATTAGTATCTTGTTGAAGGGAAATTTGACTAAGATTTACCTTCATGTGTGCATGCTTCTAAATCTTGCCTTGCCTGACACTTGACTTTCTGCATTTTTTCTTTGTTGTACTTTAGTCCCTGTTGTAATCTGGAATGCAAAAAGAACTTCCTGGAAGGACATAAGTCTTACTTTAAAAATGTACATGTAGGAATAGACTCATCAGTCAGTGACTAAGGATAGCTGAACTCAGTTTGCTGAGTTCCAGTGTCCAGGATTGTGGGTGAAGTGAAAAGAAAGATGAACTCTAGTAATGAATCACGGCAGGAACCTAAGGAGGCTTTGTTTATTTCTTTAACTTGTTTTGTAATAAGATCAGTTGTTTCAGTGAATAATCAAGTTGTAGTAACATGTGGAATTGCACGTTGCTTGTGAGATGCAGAATGACATTATTGAAACTGCCAAAATTCTTTTCATTTATCATGAATTCCAAAAGGAGAACTTTTGACCAGCAGTGTCACACTGTGTGTGTGTGTGTGTGTGTGTGTGTGTGTCTTTTAAACTAAACACTGTTCATTCTTTAGGGAATACAGCATTCCAGTTTTACTTGAAATCCCAGATGGAATCATATTGCATGGTTATAATCAGGGGGAAAAAAATGTGTAAATTGCACCCAAGAGAGACTCTTAAGGCTGTTTTATCAAGTTTAAATACATCTTTGTGTAACTAATCCCCCCCCCATGACCACACCTAATTTATATTCATAAACTTAGTCTAATCAAGGAAGTTGACTGTTAGCAGGTTAAAATGAAAGAAATAGAACTGTGTAATGGGCCTTATTTATGAGCTCTCAGAGTGACAATACATCCGGAGTTCTAAACAAGGTGAATAAAAATAAATCTGTAATTAGTACTACCTAACATTGAGCACTTAGTATGTGTCAAGTATATTCTGAGTATTTTACATATAGTGTCTCATTTAATTTCTTCAGTAATCCTTTAGGGAAGGTATTGTTTTCATTCCTACTTCA
Organism: Dasyprocta punctata; assembly: GCA_004363535.1. Lineage (NCBI taxonomy): Eukaryota > Metazoa > Chordata > Mammalia > Rodentia > Dasyproctidae > Dasyprocta > Dasyprocta punctata. The sequence continues at coordinate 42,050 of RJWM01010851.1, forward strand.
AAATTAAGGGGGCAAAGGCCTAGGAAAATGAAGTCACTTATTTGAAGCCACTCAACTAATAAAGGGTACAGCTCGTATTTAAAGTTGGCAAATTTTCCTGACAAAATTGATAAAGAAGTAAGAGAAACACACACTAATAATGTTAGGAATGCAGAGAACACATGTTGAGATTTTTAAAATTGCAGTAGGAACTTTGAACACATTTATTCTAAAAATACGAAAATTTTGGATAAACTTTAAAATTTCCAGTTCTAGAGAAGTAGAAAAGGAAATAGTATTATGTTAATGAAGTGGAGTGTTTTTTAAAAATATGTATAATAGACCTTTCACTTGTGAATTTTATCTAAACTTCTGTTAATAACTCACCTCTTTCTTATAATGAAATGTGTAAAGTTAATGAACAATTAAATTTTTTTTCCTGAGTAGCACACATTGCATCTCTACTTATTTCTCACTGCCCCACTGGAAATTAGTTTCATGTGGACAACGGTCTTGTCTTCCTTATTTGCCATGTGCATCTTTGACTTCCAAATCTGGCATATAGTAGGCTCTCAGTATCATAACTAAATATTATGTGTGCACATTTTTTTTCCTGGATAAAATTAAACATTTCAACAAAGATCATCCATAAAATAAAGTAATATTTTAATTAGTGTTCTAAAATATTTAGAAATCTTTCATAATTGTTCTTTTATTTGATCTCTCACAAGTCCTATAGAGAAATATATAATGAAATAAATTTTTAAATATTTTTACATTTTATGACTCATTCTCTGCAAATATTTATGAGATTTAAATAAAAATACATTAAAAAGTGCACCATTTCAAAGCACATATGTTACCAGTGATCTGTATCAGAAATACTTTTAAATTACTTTAAAAAATAATCTAGGGCCAGAGATACACCTCAGCGGCACAGTGCCTGCCTGGCAAGTGCAAGGTTCTGAATTTGATTTCTGATATCACCCCCAATCTAGATGAAAGAAGTACTTCCTCATTTCTCTTCATAAATTTACAAATTTAACTCACATTTTTCCTGTTCCTTCATATTGTTTTCAACATACATACTTTGTAGGTTTTTGTTTTAATAAAGAATATTCTTTAACATAAGTTATTCTTTAACATACTTTATTATTTAAAGAACTGCATCATACTTAAGTGATTTTTCTTTCACTAGTCATATATACTGTTTGTTTCTATTCATGTGTTCTGTTTTTTCTATCTGATGGTAAGATTTTTTGTTTGTTTGTTTTCATTCCATGAGTATAAATAAAGGAAAAGGCAGCTGTGTTTTAGAAATAAGGAATTCAGTTGTATCATGTATGAAATGTGACCTTTTAATTCATGGCAGACCTCATTCATGCTTTTTTTTTTTTTTTTTTGGGAGAGGGAAGACAGGTCTCCCTGTGTCGTTCAGTTCAGGTTGGCCTTGAACTCACTATGTAGCCCAGGCTGTCCTTGAACTTGTGGTGATCCTTTTGTCTCAACCTTCTGAGTACTGGGATTACAGGCATGCACTACCATGCTTGGTTCATACTTTAGTTCTTAAGACTGTGGACTTTTTGTCTTTATACAATTTAAAGTTATTCAAATTTGAGATTTAAATAGAAAATTTTGTCCTTGGTGGATTTTATTTTTAAACTGGGGATTGAACCCAGGCAATGCAGAGCCACACTTCTAGCCCTTTCTGTTTCTTTATTTTGAGACAGGGTCTTGGTTGAGTTGCCCAGGCTGGCCTCCAACTTTCTGTCCTCTTGCCTCTTCTTAGTAGCAGTAATGGGATTATAGACATGCATCACTGCACCTGGCTAAAATGTCATTATGCATAAAATATTTCCTACTTGGAAAAGTTTCTTCTTTTAGTTTAGAATTTGAACTTTTAGAGTAATCTTAATTTCTGTGAAATCATCTAAAATCATATTGGGTTAAAATTAAAATGAGTTACTAAATTTAAAATATTGATTTTTATTCAGGATACAATAATTTTAAGATTCTTACTAAATTCTTGAAAACATTAGTTGTATAGAAATTTAAATTGCTTTAATCTGTTTGTATGTGTATGTGTTTATACTTAAGTAATTTCTGGTGATCCGTAACCTTTGCTTAGTGCATTAAGCAATTATGTAAAATGATTAAAACTACACGTGCTTACAACTATCATAACTCAACAGTGTGGGCGTCCATATTTTTTCCTGGATAAAATTAAACGTTTCAATAAAGATCATCCATTTTTCTATTGAGACTTTCATTAATATTTAAACAGGGCTGGTCAGGCATTTGCAATATCTCTTGTAGAGCTCAAATGAAATGTTTGTACCAAAAGAAACGATTTTGTTGTCGTTCGGTGTGCTGGGGATTGAATTTAGAGCCTTACACATGGTAGGCAAGTGCTCTGACACTGAGCTACATCCCCAACTAGAAGAACCGTTTTGGTTCATTTTAGTTAAAATCTTAATATGATAGATTTTGATATTTGTGATAATTTCTAACTTTTGAACTTGTGTCATTGGTATTTTAAAATGATTTCAAATCTTTGAGACCATGCAGTTAGACCCAGGTATATTACTAACTGGATGAAATTTCCTATGTTCATTGTAGATCTGTTTTTTCTTTGTGTATGGGAACATATCTTAGATCTTGAAGTCATGACCTTTTGGTTAGAAGTAAGGATGTATTTTTACTCTTTAGTTTCTATGTAATATGAAGATAAAAATTTTTAAAGCAATTTTTGTTTAATTAGTGTGGCTACAGAACACTCAAAATGGGTGGATTAGAAATGTTAAATAGATTTTGATTTATCAGTTAAAGTTCACTGATAATGAAGCAACCATAGTTTGATTTATTTCAGCAACTCCTTTAGAGTAGTGGAAGCTCAAGATTTGTAGGGTTACCTTTTTGCTGTTTCTATGTACTATATTTTTAAGTGGCTTCAAATAAAGGCAGTGAAAAAATGTTTTATTTTTCCTCATATTTATAAAGTACATCTGGAAGAATAAATTCACATCTGGTTCATGGATTTCCTCCATGGAGATTATCCAAATTCAGTGTCAAGATTAGAGTTTGTACTCATGGGTTTGCAGAATCTTGTGTGGAATTTGAAATATTTTGTTTGGAAGTTGTTGGGGAAACAATTGATTCACATGTTTGTGTTAAGTTCTAATTTTAGATGTATTTCCCTCTCATTAAAAATAAAAATGTTGTGTACTTCATAATATAATCAAAGCAAATGTAAGCATTGTTTACATTTGACAAGATGTTTAACCATTTTCAAATACTATTTTATGAAAAAGATTAATTGTTTAAATTATCAGGTCATGATCCTTGGTAATCATACCCATTGTTAGAAATGTACTGCTAGTATATAGTGTTGTATAGTCTGAATTACAGTCACAGTTTGTTGCCTCCATTTAGAAGCAGCAACAATTTTAAATTATTGTACTCTAAATGTCTACTCAAATGAAATGGGTAAGTTTGGATTTTCACAGTGTAACAGTGTATGCACCAAGTGCCTTCCTTCGCCTCACAATGGCTAACAAATGTATTTGTGTCTGAATGGAGTCCCTAGAGTAGCATAAAGTAGAAGCATTTATGGTCAGAGTCCAAGAAGCATGTGAACTAAAAATAATATTGTCATACTTTTATGAATTATTTGTCATATGCACTGAGATTGCCAAATCAAGCTGCTAGTCGTGTGAGTTAAACTTGATACAGTGGAACAAATGGGTGTTGCTTAATAAATCTACCAGATTAAAGATGTTCAATCTTTTTCAGAGACTATTTTTTAGTCCTTTAATATGTAATATATTTTCTACATAATAACATTATAAAATTTATTCATATCTACATCTATTTGTCCTTCTATAATTTTTTAACTTTAAGCTTTCTATGCATTAGAAAAATGCATTTTGCATATGTATCAAATTTAGTGGTTTTTGAACAGCATAGCAGGAATTTTTGTGTTTCACAGATATTCCAGTATTATATGTTAGATATTATGAGTCCTGGAAGGGGCCAGCCTTTGAGAATTCCTGTTTCTTTCTTTGCTCTTTATATCTTTCAGTGTTTCCTCCCCCTTTAGTTAATTTCTTGGTAAAATTTTGTTCTTGTTAAATGAGGACTGAGGTGGAAACATTAATTTACTTGATTATATGTTTGCTAGTGTTTCAGTATGATTTGCCGAACTACTTAGTATGTGTTTTTCCTTAAATGTATGTATGTATGTATGTATGCATGCATGCATGAAGTACTAGAGGTTGAACCCAAGGCCTTCACAGTGAACTATACCCCAGACCACTTTTTATTGTTTTATTTTGAGATAGAGTTCACACTAACTGTCTAGGCTGGGCTTCAACATGTAGTCCTCCTTCCTTAGCCTCCCAGAGTTCTGAGATTACAAACGTGTACCACCATGTGCAATTTAAATATTACATATTATTTTCCAACTGTCTTGAGTCTCTGTCCCACCTTACTTTGGTCTGTGAGACCAAGGAACTGCATGGGTCTATAACTACCACTTGATAGTTAACACAGGGAACTTTGTGAATTAGTGGTTCATTGGCTCATTACACCAGTACTTATTGAGGGTTTACGGGGAAGATAATATTGTTAAGATGTCTGATTTACCTTCCTTCCCATTTAGGGTGGCAGAATTCATTCTTCCACTGTTTCCATAATTCATTAAATTAATTAATTAATTAATTTATTTATTTTTAATTTTTTTATTTAAGAGAAAAAAGACACAGAAAAGAAAACAAAAAGCAAAAGAGACAAACAACAATAGCAAATCCAATACAATAACATTATAGGTTTACAAAACGAGATGATAGGAATTTGACAATGGTTGTAATATTTCATATTGTTACCTTCAAAGGGGTTGTTTAGATTAACAGATACAGACATGTAAAATTGATCTAATCATATGAGTATTAACTGTTCTTTTTCAGTAACTAATGCATTTAGTAGTATAGTCATTTTAACTATCTTGTGTATAACTATATACAAATTTATGTCCTTTTCCTTTTCCCTTCCTTCTTTCCTCCTTTCCCCTTATAATACTTCTTGTGATCTTCTAAATAACTGCCCACACCATCAGGCATAATACAATCCAACAAAATAGTACAGAATAAAATCAATAAAAACAAAACAATGGAAGCAATACCGGACTTCAAAACAATAGTAAAACAACAGTGCTTACCATAATACCTTTTGTTATCTTCTAAGCAGTTGCCTGTATCATCAGTCATAATACAATCAAACAAATCAAAATAGAATAAAATCACTCAAAACAAAACAATGAAAGCAATACAGGGCTTCAAAACAAGGTGATCAGATATCAATAATGGCTACCATAATGTATTTTGTTATCTTTGAAATAGCTGTCCATGCCATCAAATGTAATAAAATTAGACATACCGAAATAGAATCAAACCTAACTAAACAGAACAATGAAAACAATACAGGACTCAGATCACGATGATAGATTAACAATGGCCACTGCCTGCCTTTTTTAGACTCTTCCTCCCCTTTCCGTTTTACAATATGTATTGTGTTTTTTGAATCCTCCTAACTCCTTTAGTTTTTTTGTACTAGGGAAATAACATGATGTTCACCCATGTGACTCTGGATCATTTCATCCATGAACATGATTTTAAGTTGTATCCATTTACCTACAAGAGGCTTGAGATTATTTTTCTTTATAGCTGAGTAGCTTTCCATTGGATAAAAATGCCATATCTTTCTTGTCTACTATGTAGCTAATGGGCAAGCTACCCCTACTTCTTTCTGGTTCCCTGTCACATAGAGCATTGTTCTCTCTCTTTTGACTTTCAGTCTATGAATCCCCTTTCGAGTTTAATGTGTTTCTTGTATAAAGCATATTGGTGGATCCTGTCTCCTGAACCACTCGGTCTGTGTTTCTTTTCATTGGTGGATTGAGGCCATCTATGTTAATAGTTAAGGCCAACATGCACTGCCATGTCTCTGCCATGCTGTTTTCCTGCCGTTGGCTGCCTACTTTTCCTCTCTATTCAGTTGTCTGCCCCGCTTGGTGATATCCCTCTGCCACTGTTTCTGGAGCTATGGTCTTTTTTATCTCTCTCTAGAATGTCCTTCAGTATTCTTTGGAGGGTTGACGTGGTGGTCTTAAATTCCTTCAGTTGTTCTTTGTCATGGAAGTATCTTATTTCTCTGTTAAATTTGAAAGATAGTTTTGCAGGGTACATCAGTCTGGGTTGGAAGTTGTTTTCTTTCAGGGCTTGAAATACTTCACTCCAAGCTCTTCTTGACCTGATGGTTTGTGTTGAGAAGTCTGTTGTGATTCTGATGGGTTTTCCTTTGTAGGTGATCTGTTTCTTTTCTCTAACAGCTTTTAATATTCTGTTCTTGTGTTGAATTTATGGAATCTGAATTATTATATGTCTGGGTGTAGATTTATTTTGGTTATGGCTAGCTGGAGTTCTATATGCTTCACTTATCTGAATGTCACTTCCTTTTCCCATGCTTGGGAAATTTTCTGATATTATTTCTGTAAATAGACTTCTAATGTTATTTGTATTGACCCCTGCTTTTTCACTGACACCTTTTATTCTTAAGTTATGTTTCTTTGGGTTGTCTTGCAGCTGTTGAATTGTTACTTCCAGGTTCCTTCTTGTTTTTAAGACATCTTTCCTTTCACGATCACAAGCTGCAAACCTGTCTTCAAGGTTTAAAAGTCTATCTTCAGTTTGTTTCAATTAGTTTTGCCAAGTTTCAATGGAGTTTTTATTTTCCTGGTTATTTCTTTGAATGTTTCATGTATTCTAAATCTTTTTTATATTATTCATTCAAGGTTTCCCTCATTTTCCTATGCTCCATTTTTTCATCTATGTCTTCTTTAGAGATGCCTAGCAATTCTTTTATTAAGTTTTTCATTTCTTCTTTTCGTTGAGTTAGTATTTCTGTTCTAATTTCTTTTATAGCCTCATGAAGTTGTTTCTTTACTTCAGTTCCCATCACCTCAGAAACTTCAGTTGTGTGACTCCTGATCTCCTCTGCGTTTGCATCTCCTTGGCTTGCTCTGCTTGGATTGGTGACCAGAGACTGCCTTTTGCTTCTTCATCTTGACATATTCCTGGGTTCTTCTGGACAAATGAGTACTGGGGTCCCAGGCACTCCCCACATTGGCTATAGTTTCTCTGAAGTGAGACTGTTTGGTTCTTCTAGCCAGTACTGATTATGGATATCTGATAGTGGCCATTGGTTGTGCTGGTGCAGGGCTGTCTTCTGCTTTTCCCAGCCTGTGTTGGCTGCCCATGGCTGGTGGAATGTGTGCAGGGGTGCGGCCACTGCCTGCAAACCCGTGCTGGTCACCAGTGGGATCCTCCACTACTGCCCCTGGAGCGTGTGTGGGGCCGCAGTCTTCAGAACAAGCTGGCTACCCACAGGGACCCTCTGAAATGGCCCCTAAATGTGTGCAGGGGCAGTTCTCAGTCTGAGCAATTTCCATGAGTCTGCGGGGAGCTAGGAGCTGCTGGAGGAAGCCAGGAGCTGTTCTGGTTTCAGGCTTTTCCAGCCCAACTCCAAAATAGTTACTTGCCCCAATCACCGTCTCCCGCGGGAGGATGGAGTCCTTTCACCATTCACTGAACTCAGCCAGTTCAGTCTTCCAGGTCTGCTTCCCCGTCCACTGCCACTCTCCTCCAATGCTGCCTCTCTCGGCAGAGGCCTCCAGGGTTGCCGCCACTATGTCACCTTGATCTTGTGTTCCCAGGTTTCGGCAGCTCCTCTTACACAGTGGGTCCAGCTCCAGGCAAAGGTGCTGCCAGCTACCACCTTCTTCTTTGTTTAAGTTTTCTTTTTACTCTTTCTATGGGCTTCAGTTGTCGCTTTAGATTCTTCCTGGGTCCACTTCCTTCCTTCTTGTCTTCCCCATGGTGCTATATTCCAGCATCTGGACTGTATCTCTCAGACAGGCTGTTTACTCTGCTGCTTACTGTTCCGCCATCTTGCGTATCCATTCATTAAATTTATACTTTAGTTTGTTCTGGTATTCTTTCTCAGTACTACTCTTAAACCCTATTCTTGCTTAAAGTTTAGATCACTTTCTTAGGCCAGTATTATTTCATGGATACTTACACATGGGAGATAATGGTGTTCTTACTGCAAAGTATGTACTTGAATGACTTTTAACATGTTTATATCTATGAAGTCACTACCAGGATAATGGATATGTTCCTCACTTCAAAAGTTTTCTCATGACCCTTTGTAATTCTTTTTTCTAATCTTTGTCCATCTCCAAAGACCTCTGATTTGTGTTCTATTACTAGAGATTTGTAATGGGTTGAATGGTGCTCCCTGCAAAGATATATCTTCCTATAATGTATGATTGTGATCTTATTTGGGGAAAAAAAGGATTTTTGCAAATGCAATTAAGGATCTCAAAATGAGATCATTTTAGTTTAGGACCTTAAATCCAATGAGTAGTATGCTTTGAAAAAAAGAGAAGACATAAGAGGAGATGGTATGGTAGAAGTAGATAATTGGAGTGATGGCACTTACACACTAAGAAATGCCAGGTATTGCTAGCAGTCTCCAAAAGGTAAAAGAAAAACATAAAATCTCTTCTTCAGAGACTCCAGAATGAACCATCCCTGCCAACAACTTGCTTTTGGAATTCTACCCGTTAGTACTGTGACAGGATGAATTTCTGTATTTGTAAGTCACTAATTTTATGGTAATTTGTTACAGCATCCCTGTGACACTGACATAAGGTCAGTTTGCCTTTTATAGAATTTCATCACATGGAATGCATTCTTTTTTATGTGAATTCATTCATTATAATTATTTTGAGATCCCCCTTTGTTATTGTATGGATTAGTAATTTTATTGCTGAGCAGTAGTATTTCATTGTGTGTATAGCATAAGTTATCCATTTACCTGTTGTTAAACATTAGGTTATTTCCAAGTTTTGGCTACTGGTATAAAGTTATTGTGAAGATTCATGTCAAGACTTTTCATGGGCACATGATTTCATTTCTCTTGGATGAAGTCCTAGAAATTGAATGGACATGTTCAACTATGTGTACATTCAGTTTTTAAAAGAAACTCCCCTCTAGGTGTGGTGGTGCATGCCTATAATGTTAGCACTAGGGAGCTCAAGGAAGAATTTAAAGTTCAGGACCAGCCTGGACAGTTTAGCTGCTTAGGGAGGCCTGTCTCAAAGTAATAAAAGCTCTGAGGATATAATACCATGTGAAAGCCCTGGGTTCAATCCTCAGTCTTTAAAAAAGGAACTACCAAAGTATTTTTCAAATGTACCATATCATTTTATAGTTACTTTGGTATTATCTGTATGTTCCATTGCTCCCACATCCTGGAGTTCTTGGTAGGATCAATCTTTTTAACTCTAACCATTAGCTTAGTATGTAGTGGAATCTCATTGTAGGCTTAATTTTCATTTCTCTAATGAATTATAATGTGCCCTGGTTTTAGTTTATTTCTGCATGTGAAAATGGTATATGACACGAATTGAAATTTACCTTTTACCTGTATAAACCAAATTATTCCAGATGATTTATTTAAAAGACTATCCTTGTTCCATTGAAATTGCTTTTGTATACTTGTCAAAAAATTAGTTGTCTACATATATGTGAGCCTGTATCTGGACTATCTGTTCTTTTCCATTTATTTATTTATGTGTCTTGGTATCAGTAGTTTATTATCTTAAATATTGTATCTTTATAACAGGTCTTGAAATCAGTTCATATTAAACTTCCAATTTAACACTTTCTTCCTCCAGAGTTGTTTTAGCTAGTCTAAATCTTTTAATTTCCATATAAATTTATCATCTATTTCTCAGTCTCTAAAATATGAAAACCTGATGGAATTTTAAGAGTTTTTGACTCTGTAGTCCATAGTGGGAGGGGTTGACATTATACATCTATTGTCAGATTATCTGTAATCTGTTTTGACACTAATATAGAATAGTATATAGAAATATATTCTGTTTTTCTGTAATTATCTTGTATCTTATAACCTTTTAAAAAGCTTATTTCTATTAGCTTTTTTAGCAAATCCCATCATATTTTCATAGTAAGCCGGAAATCCTCAAACTGTACCATTTTTGTCAGCTGATTTTGTAAATAAAGGTTAGTTTCAGGAGTTACGGTCATTACTTATCGTATTTTTTGTGAATGCTTTCAGTTAACTGGCAGAATTGAGTAGTTGTGACAGAGATCATGTGGCATCTAGCCTAACATATTTACCATTTACACCTTGTGTAAAATGCATACTGACCCTAACTTATATCATTTTCTTTCTTGTTTGAATGTCTTTCTTTTCTTTTTTTTTATTTTAAAAACAAAACAAAAGAGTAAAAATGATACAGAATTTTTTTAAAAGTAGGTAATTAACAATAGTTAATATATTGTATATTGTTATCTTAGAAGTAGTTGTTCAGATTACAAGATTTAAGCATGAAAAAAATGATCAGTGAAAGTACAAACTGTTCTTTTTGATGAACTTACAGAGATTAGTAGTACAGTTATCTGTCTTATATATATATATACATATATATATATCTATATATATACTCTTTCAGTTTTTTTTTACACTAGGGAGACAATATGATATTTTCACACACAAGTTTGATTTATTTCATTTATGAGTATGGTCTCAAGTTGCATCCATTTACCTATAAAAGCCTCAAGTTTATCCTTCTTTATAGCTGAGTAATACTCCATTATGTAAAAATACCACATCCTTTTTATCCATTCCATGGTTGATGGGCATTCGGGTCATTTCCAGGATCTAGCTATTACAAATTGTGCTGCTATAAACATAGGTGTATTTCTTTCTTTCTTTCTTTCTTTTTTCTTTTCCTTTTCCTTTTCTTTTCTTTTCTTTTTCTTTCTTTCTTTTTTTTTTTTTTTTTTTTTTTTTTTTTTTTTTTTTTTTTTTTTTTTTTTTTTTTTTTTTTTTTTTTTTTTTTTTTTTTTTTTTTTTTTTTTTTTTTTTTTTTTGTCAGTACCAGGGATCGAGCTCACAACCTTGAATCTGCCAAGCAGGCACTTAAGCCACTGAGCCAAACTCCCAGCCCTGTTTTATTTTGAGGCAGGATAGCACTATGTAGTTCAGGCTGGCCTTGCGCTCACGTTATAGCCCAAGCTGTCCTTGAACTCATAACACTCCACCTACCTCAGCCTCCGTAGTGCTGGGATTAAAGGCATGCACCACCATGCACAGCTCATAGGTGCATTTCTTTTCTTATTGTCCTGTTTATTTTACTCTTTGATTGGGGCACCACACCTGACACTCACATTAAATGAGGAGAAGTTTATTTTGGCTTACATTTTAAGTCAGTGGTTGATTGGTTCCAAGGCACAATGCATGGTACAAGGGACGGTGAAGGAAAGTTGCTCACATCATGGTGGCTAGGGAACAGAGAGATATGGAAAGAACTGAGAAGGGAGGTATACCTTTGGCCATGTACTCCGTCCTCCCCCCCACACCATGATCCTTCTCCAACCATGCCCTACTTCCTGATAACACACTCAACACTGAATATATATCCCTCCCATGACCCTTGATCCAGTCACCTTCCAAAAGCTCTGCCTCTGAGTGTATGAGAATTTTGGGGCTATTCTTGATACAACCCATAACAGTTACTATTGTTACAGCTCTTGCCATTGTTGGAAAATTCTTCTTTTAACAGAAGTGACTTCTAAGGGTTTGCACACGTGATCACCCCCCACCCCGCTGCCCCATTTTCCTATTTATCCTTTTGTAAGACAGGTATGAAGGACTACAATATTAAGAAGTAATTGTGCATATGGCAAATAATAGAAAATGACCACCTATGCCCTAGAGTAGTTACAGTCTCCAAATAGGCATGAGAAATACCTTAAGATTATACCTCAGACTGATTCATGTCACAGATACAGCCTAAAACAGTAAGAAATATTGCATAGGCACAACAATAAAAACCATGTAAACTCCATGGAAAAGAAACTGATTTCTAGAATTACCACACTTGCTAGACTCAGATGTCCAGTTTTTAACAAGCAAACTAAACCAAACCCCCCAAAAACACAAGGCATAAAAAGACATGATAAAATATGACCTATTTAAAGGAAAAACATGACAAACTTTTCTTGGAAAAGATATAATGACATCTCTCTTTTATTTTAAACAGAAGAAAAGTAAGAAATTAAAGCAAAACAGTTTCACAATAAGCCAATAGAAGAGTAGCAATAATCAGCACATTGCATATTGTTATATTCACAGCAGTTGTTTAGGGTATAAGATATGGACATGAAACATTGTCCAGAAACTTACTAGCACAAAACTTTCGCCTCAGTGAATCAAGAGAAACCAGCTATATGACTATCTTTTTTTGTTATGATTGCTCTATTATTTTCAAATAAATATTTCACATAAAAAATGAAATCTGAAGATGACGCTGTGAAAACTACTTTTCACTTAAAATTCTTTTTAACTATCTTAACTAATTTTTTATATACATAGATTTTCTTTCAGTTTGTCACACAAGTGCAACAATGCGATGGTTGCATATGTGCGACTTATTTAGTTCACCATTTAAGAGTGAAAATGTGTAGTTTATCATTCTTTATAGCTGAGTAGTATTCCATTTTATAGAAATATCACATCTTTTTTGTCCATTCCTCAGTCGTGGGGCATTTAAGTTGTTTCCAAGATATAGCTATTGTGAACTGGGCAGCTATAAACATACGTGCACATATATCGCTGTGGTGGTATGTTTTTAATTCTTTTGGGAAGATACCCAGAAGGGGGATAGCTGGGTCAAATGGGACCTCCAATCCTAGCTTTTTGAGGAATCTCCACACTGACTTGCACAGTGGTTGCACCAGCTTGCATTCCCACCAAGAGTGGAGAAGGGTTCCTTTTTGTCCACAGCCCCTCCAGCATTTGTTATTAGTTGACAATTTAATACTAGCCATTCTTTCTGGGGTGAGGTGGAATCTCAGTGTTACTTTCATTTGCATCTCTTGAATGACCAGTGCTGTTGAACATTTTTCACATATTTATTTGCTGTTTGTATTTCTTCATCTGGGAAGTGAGTGTTCATCTCAGATCCCCATTTTTGGATTGGGTCTTTAAATCTTGGAGGACCGATTTTTTTAAGTTCTTTATAGGTTTTCGATATTAATCCTTTATCTGAGGGACAGCTGGCAAACATTTTCTCCCAGATTATAGGTCTCTTCACACTGTTGGTGGTTTCTCTTGCTGTGTGAAAGCTTTTCAGTAGGATGTGATCCCATTTGTTGATTCTTTGCGATAGTTCTGTGCAGTCTGGCTTTTATTCATAAAGTCTTTGCCTATACCAATATCTTCAAGAGTTTTACCTACTCTATCTTCCAGCAGATTTAACGTGTCTATTTTAATGTTGAGATCTTTAATCCATTTAGGTTTTAACTTAGTACATGGTGAAAGATATGGGTCCAGTCTTAATCTTCGGAATGTGGAAAGCCAGTTTTTCCAACACTATTTATTGAAAAGGCTATCTTTCTTCCAGTCAATGTGTTTGGCAACTTTGTCAAAGATAAGGTACCTTAGTGTGTCTGGCATTGTTTCTGGATTTTCTAATCTATTCCATTGATCTTTGGGTCTGTTTTTTTTGCCAGTACCACATTGTTTTTATCACAGTGGCTTTATAGAATTATTTCAGGTCAGCTTTATAGAATAATAATTTGTGATGCCCCTGTCTTGTCTTTGGTGCCCAGGATCAACTTTGCTATTTTAGGTCTCTTCTTGTTCCAGATTAAATTTAGGATTGTTTTCTCTAGTTCTGTAAGATATGTTATTGCTATTTTGATTGGAATTGCATTGAACTATATAACAGTTTTGGAAGTATGGCCATTTTCACTATATTTATTCTTCCTACCCAAGAGCATGGGCTATCTCTCCATCTTCTAATATCCTCTTCAATCTCCTTTTTCAGAGAACTATAATTTTCAGTATAGAGGTCTTTTACATCTTTCTTTATATTGATTCCTAAATACTTCATTTTTTTGGATGCTATTGTAAAAGGTATTGTTTCTCTAATTCTCTCTCAGTGAGATTGTTATTTGTGTACAAGAAAGCTATTGATTTTTGAGTATTGACTTTGTAACCAGCTACATTGCTGAATCTGCTTATTAAGTCTAGAAGTTTCTTGGTGGAATTTTTGTGATCTTCTAGGTAGAGTATCATGTCATCTGCAAATAATGCTAGTTTAACTTCTTCCTTTCCTATCTTTATTCCTTTTATTTCTTTCTCTTGTCTAATTGCTCTGGATAAAGTTTCCAGAACTATGTTGCATAAGAGTGGAGAGAGTAGACATCTTTGTCTTGTTCCTGAATTTAGAGTGAAAGCTTTCAGTTTTTGTCCATTTAGTATGGATGTTGGCTGTTGGTTTTTCATAAATAGCTTTTATTAGATTGAGATAGAGACCATCTGTTCCAATTTTCTGTAGAGTTTTTATCATGAATGGGTGCTGGACTTTGTCAAATGCTTTTTCTACATCTGTTGAGATAATCATATGACTTTTATCCTTGGCTCTGTTAATATGATGTATTACATTGATGAATTTATGTATGTTGAACCATCCCTGCATCCCTGGGATGAGTCCTACTTGATCATGGTATACAGTCTTTTTCATGATTTGCTGCAGTCTATTTGCCAGTGTATTACTAAGGATTTTTGCATCAGTGTTCATTAGGGAGATTGGCCTGTAATTCTCTTTCTTAGTTGGATCCTTCTCTAGTTTTGGAATCAGAGCAATGCCTGCTTCCAAAAATAAATTTGGGAGTATTACTTCCCTTTCAACTTCATTAAAGGGTTTGAGAAGTAGTGGTGTTAGGTCTTCACTAAATTTCTTGTAGAATTCAACAGTGAATCCATCAGGGCCTGGGCTTTTCTTTGTTGATAGGTTTTTAATTACATCTTTAATTTCATTTATTGATATTGGGTTGTTTAGGATTTTTATATCATCTGGATTCAACTTTGCTAATTCATATGTATCTAAGAATCTATCCATTTCTCTCTGTATTTTCCATCTTATGAGAATACAAGTTTTCAAAGTAGGTATAGATAATTTTCTGGATTTTGACAGGGTCTGTTGTGATTTTACCCTTTACATTCTTAATTGCATGGATTTGAGTCCTTTCCTTTTTTTGATAAGGTTGGCCAAGGGTTTATCAATTTTATTTAATCTTTCAAAGAACCAAATCTTTGATGCATTGATTCTTTGTATTGTTTTTTTAGTCTCCCGTGTGTTAATTTCTGCTCTGGTCCTTATGATTTCCTCCCTTGTACGAGCTTTTGGTTTAGTCTGCTCTTCTTTTTCTAGAAGTTTGAGGTTCAACATTAAGTTGTTTATATGAGCTTGCTCTGTTTTCCTGATATGGGTATTTACTGCTATAAATTTCCTTCTTAAGACTGCTTTCATTGAATCCCACAAGTTCCAGTATGTTGTATTGTCATTGTCGTTCAACTGTAAAAACTGTCTAATTTCTTCTTTAATTTCATCTGTGACCCATTGATTGTTCAGTAGTGTACTATTTAATTTCCATGTGTTGATGAAGTTCTTGTGGTTTCCTTTGGCATGGATTTCCAATTTAATTGCACTGTGATCTGATAGTATTTATGGGATAATTTCAGTTCCTTTACATTTACTTAAGCATGTTCTATGAACCAGTATATGGTCTATTTTGGAGAATGTCCCATGTGCAGCTGAAAAGAATGTGTATTCTTATGTTTTAGGGTGGAAGACTCTATAGACATCTACTAAGTCCGTTTGCTCAAAAGTTTGATTAAATCTAATATTTCATTATTGATTTTTTGTCTAGTTGATCTGTCTTTTAGTGACAGTGGAGTATTGAGGTCTCCCAGTACAGTTGTATTAAGGCTTATTTGATTTTTCATGTCCATTAATAGTTGTTTTATCTAACTGGGTGCACTAATATTTGTTGAATATATATTTATGATTGTTGTCTCTTCCTCTTGAATTGTTCCCTTTACCAAGATATGGTGATCTTCTTTTTCTCTCTTTATCAGTGTTGGCTTAAAATTAACTTTATCTGCAAATACAATAGCAATGCCTGCTTTTTTCAGGATTCCTGTTGCATGGAGTATTGTTTTCAATCTTTTGACTTTCAGTCTATGGGTATCTTTTTAAATTCAATGTGTTTCTTGTATACAGCATATTGTTGGATCTTGCTTCTTGATCCATTCTGCCAGTCTGTGTCTTTTCACTGGTGAATTGAGACCATTAACATTGATGGTTAAAACTGATTTATACTGACTTATTGTTATCATGTTGTTTTCCTATTATTGGCACCCCTCCCCCCCCTTTTTTCCTTTTTCCCTTCCCTCTAATTGTTTGCCTTTCCTGGTGGGTTCCTTCTATTGGGGTTCATGGAGCTGTAGTCTTTATCACTTTCTAAAATGTCCTTCAGAACATTTTGGAGTGCTGGTTTAGTGGTCATAGATTTCCTCAGATGTTCTTTATCATGCAAGTATTTTGTTTTCCCTCTATTTTGAAAAATAGTTTTGCGGGATACATCAACCTGGGTTGAAAGTTTTTTCTTTTAGAACTTGGAGTACTTCACTCCAAGCTCTCCTTGACTTGAGAGTTTGTGCTGAGAAGTTCTCTGTGATTTTTTTTTTATTTAAGCAAAGAAGAAAAAAAAAGACATATATAACAAAGACAACAAGCAAAAGAGACAAACAAATGACTAGAGTAAATGCACAACAGTAACATTGCAGGTTTACAAAACAGGATGATAGAAACTTGACAATGGTTGCAATACTGCATATTGTTATCTTCAAAGTGGTTACTTACATTAACAGATATAGACATGTAAAACTGATCCAATCATATGAGTATTAATTGTTCTTTCTCAATAACGAATACATTCAGCGGTGTGTTCATTTTAGTTATCTTACATATACGTATATACAGATTTATATCTTTTCTGTTTCCCTTTTCTCTTTCCCCCTTTTCCCTTCACAATTACTTTTGCTCTTCAAGCTGCTTTTTACCCTTACATAGTATTTATTATAGATTTTGCATCATATATACTTTTTCCATTTCTTACACTGGGGAGACAGTGCGGTATTTACACATGTGGGTTTGATTTATCTCACTTATGAGTATGGTCTCAAGTTGTGACCATTTGCTTATTAAAGTCTCAATACAATCTTGCTTAATAGCTGAGTAATACTCCATTGTATAAAAATACCACATCTTTTTTATCCAGTCTTTGATTGATGGGCACTTGGGTTGTTTCCAAGATCTGGCTATTACAAATTGTGTTGCTATAAACATGGGTGCACAGATATCACTATGGTATGATGTTTCAATTCTTCTGGGAAAATGCCCAGAAGTGGGATAGCTGGGTCGAATGGGATCTCTAATCCTAGCTTCTTGAGGAATCTCGACACAATGGTTGCACCAGTCTACACTCCCACCAACAGTGGAGAAGAGTTCCTTTTTCCCCACAGCCCCTCCAGCATTTGTTGTTGGTTGATTTTTTAATCTTGGCCATTCTTTCTGGAGTGAGATGGAATCTCAGTGTTGTTTTAATTTGCATTTCCCAAATGACTATTGACGCTGAACATTTTTTCATATATTTATTTGCCATTTGTATTTCTTTCTCTGAGAAGTGCGTATTCGTCTCAGATGCCCATTTTTGGATTGGGTCCTTGAATTTTTAGGGGTCTGATTTCTTTTAATTCTTTATATGTTTTAGATAGAAGTCCTTTGTCTGATGGACAATTGGCTAAGATATTTTCCCAGTTCGTGGGTTTTCTTTTCACTCTGTTGGAGATTTTCTTTGACATGCAAAAACTTTTTAGTAAGAGGAGATCCCAGCTGTTGATTTTGGGAAGTGTTTCCCGTGCAAATTTTTTTTTGTTCATGAACACTCTGCCTACTCCTATGTCATCAAGATTTTTACCTACTGTCTTCTAGTAAGTTTAGTGTCTCTGTTTTTATATTCAGATCTTTGATCCATTTTTACTTTATTTTAGTGTATGGTGATAAGCATGGATCTAGTTTTAGTTTATGGCATATAGAAAGCCAGTTTTTCCAGCACCATTTGTTAAAGAGGCTGTCTTTCTTCCAATGTACCTGTTTGGCCCCTTTGTCAAAGGTGAGGTGGCTGAGTGTGTTTGTAGTTGTGGCTGTATCTTCTAATCTATTCCATTGATCTTCAGGTCTGTTTTGATTCCAGTACCATGCTGATTTTATCACAGTAGCTTTGTAGTATAGTTTCAAGTCGGGGATTGTGATGTCTCCTACCTTCCCTTTGTTGCCCAGAATTGCCTTTGCTATTCTAGTTCCAGATGAATTTCAGGAATGCTTTCTCTAGCTCTGTGAGGTAGGCAGGTGGTATTTTGATGGGGATTGCATTGAATCTGTATAATAATTTTGGGAGAATGGCCATTTTCACGATGTTTGTTCTTCCTATCCATGAACAGGGAATATCTTTCCATTTTCTGAGATCTTCTTCGTTTTTCTTCTTTAGAGTAATGTAATTTTCATTGTATAGATCTTTTACTTCCTTTGTTAGATTGATTCCTAAGTATTTCATCTTTTTGGATGTTATAGTGAAGGGTGTGGTTTCCCTTGTTTCTCAGTGACTTTGTTGTTTGTGTACAGGAATGCTATTGATTTTTGAGTGTTCACTTTGTATCCAGCTACATTACTGAATTTGGTTATTACTTCTAGAAATTTTCTAGTGGATTTTTGGGGGTCTTCTATGTAGAGTATCGTATCATCTGCAAATAATGATAATTTCACTTCTTCCTTTCCTATCCTTATTCCCTTTATTTCTTTCTCTTGTCTAATTGCTCTGGCTATTATTTCCAGGACTATATTGAATAGGAGTGGTGATAATGGACATCCTTGTCTTGTTCCTGATTTTAGGTTGAAAGTTTTCAGTTTTTCTCCATTCAGTAAGATGTTGGCTGTTGGTTTATGATATATAGCTTTTATGAGGTTGAGGTAGAGACCATCTATTCCAATTTTCTGTAGGGTTTTGATCATGAATGGGTGTTGGATTTTGTCAAAAGCTTTTTCTGCATCTATTGAGATGATCATGTGGTTCTTGTCCTTGACCCTGTTGATATGATGTATTACATGTATTGATTTCCGTATGTTGAACCATCCCTGCATTCCTGAGATGAATCCCACTTGATCGTGGTGTGTAATCTTTCTGATAACTTTCTGTATTCTATTTGCCAGTATTTTATTGAGGATTTTTGCATCTATGTTCATTAGGGAGTTTGGCTTGTAATTTTCTTTTTTGGTTGGGTCTTTCTCTGGTTTTGGTATTAGGGTAATATTTGTTTCTAGGAATGAGTTAGGGAGACTTGCTTCCCTTTCGATTTCATTGAAGAGTTTGAGGAGTGTTGGTGTTAAGTCTTCCCTAAATTTCTTGTAGAATTCAGTGGTGAATCCATCAGGGCCCGGGCTTTTCTTTGTTGGTAGGGTCTTAATTACATTTTCAATTTCATAAGCTGATATTGGGTTATTCAGCAGCTTTACATCTTCTTGATTCAGCTTTGGTAATTCATAGGTTTCTAGGAATCTGTCCATTTCTTTTGTGTTATCGAATCTATATGAATAAAGGTTTTCAAAGTAGGTGTTGATGATCTTCTGTATTTCCACCGGGTCTGTAGTGATTTCACCCTTTTCATTTCTTATTGCATGAATCTGAGTTTTTTCTTTCCTCTTTTTGATAAGGTTGGCTAGGGGGTTATCAATTTTATTTACTCTTTCAAAGAACCAACTCTTCGATTCATTGATTCTTTGTATTGTTTTCTTAGTTTCAATTGCATTAATTTCTGCTCTAATCTTAATAATTTCCTCCCTTCTTTGGGCTTTGGAATTGACTTGCTCTTCTTTTTCTAGAAGTTTGAGGTGCAGCATTAGGTTGTTTATGTGTGTTCTTTCCGTTTTTCTGATATGAGAGTTTAGTGCTATAAATTTCCCTCTGAGGACTG
>RJWM01010852.1:17306-46251 GCA_004363535.1 Dasyprocta punctata
GCACCGGGGATTGAACTCACAGCCTTGCGCTTGCCAGGGCAGGCGCTTAAGCCACTGAGCCAAGCTCCCGGCCCTGGTTTTTTGAGGCAGGGTCGCACTATGTAGCTCAGGTCGGCCTTGCGCCGCCTTGTGGCCCAAGCCGGCCTCGAACTCACAACGCTCCGCCTACCTCAGCCTCCCGAGTGCTGGGATTAAAGGCATCTCCACCTCTTCTTTAGTTTTGCCTTTGTTTGAATATATCTACTGTCATTTTCTCTAGATGCTTGTTGCCTACTTCATTTCATGGTGATTTTTTCCGGTTCTCAATCTCAAGTCATTTTATAAACACCTCACCATTTCATTACTTGTAACATTTTGATTGCTCTGTCTCCCCTTTACAGTGAGACACTTATTTATTTACAGTGGTTTCAAGCATTTCATCATCACACAAAACTTACTGGCAAAATATTTAGGAGTTCCACCAAGTGAATCAATATTATTCTTTTGAAATTCAGACCCATAGATTGAGGCAGAATCTAATAAATACATTTAGGTTCTCGAGGGTAAAACCACATATCCTCAGACACTATCAGGTATGGAGCTAAAATATGGTGAAAATGTATTAAGCATCATTTAATTTATGCCTTGCTTTCAGTTCCTTGAAAGTTGTAAGATACAATCTTGCTAACCAAAATAGTAATGTTTCTTCAGTAATGAAAGATTTAAAAGATCTTTAAAGACATAGTACATGATTACTATAGTATTAAATTTGATTTTGTTTGGGAGTATTTATCATTTTGAAGTATTTTTATTGTGTAGGTAAATACAGTAGTTGACTTGGTTCCTTTCAATTCACTATGTTGTTATGTAAATGCTGTTGTTTTTAAAGATTTTTTAAAATTACTATTAAGAAAAGTAAATGGTATTCTAATTATGCCAATTATGAGCTTTTAGCAACTGGTATTTCCCTCTTCTCATGTCTTTTTTCTACAGCCTTTGTATGTAACCAAATGATTTTGAGTGCTGCTTATAAAACAGAGAGCTTGTTGTGATCTGTCTTTCAAAGTATTCAGTTTTTATAAGTGTTATATAAAGCTTGTTGCCTAATAAATGAGGGGTAAAGACTAGAAAGGAAAAAGAACAATAATTTTTTCAATACATTCAGTATGATTTTTTTAAAAAGTGCTAGCTGTTACTTTTCTTTAAACTTTAAGATAAATTTTTTGATTTTCATTACTGTGTTGATGAGAACTTTAGCTTTTCTTTTTTGAACAAAGCTGTGTACTAAACACATTTTTCTGTATACCTGCTCCTCTCACTACTTTTTAAAAATTTTACTTTGGAACAGGTTTTTTTTTTTTTTTTTTTTTTTTTTTTTTTTTTTTTTTTTTTTTTTTTTTTTTTTTTTTTTTTTTTTTTTTTTTTTTTTTTTTTTCTTTGCGGCACCAGTGCTTGAACTCATGACCTCACACCTGCCAGACAGGCACTTAAGCCACTGAGCCAAACTCCCGGCCCTAGTTTTTGAGGCAGGGTCGCACTGTGTAGCTCAGGCCGGCCTTGAGCTTGAGTTGTAGCCCAAGCCGGCCTCGAACTCACAACACTCCTCCTACCTCAGCCTCCCGAGTGCTGGGATTAAAGGCGTGCGCCACCGCGCCCGGCTTGGAACAGGTTTTTTTTAATGAGGACCAACTAATGATCTAATCAGAATAAGAATCAAGAATTTATTAGATTTCTAATTATAACTCATTTGAACTCTAGCATAGTCAGCCCAGGTTAATTTGTAGCAAAGTTATGTAAAAATTCAGTTTTTCTATTTCAAGGAGTTATTAGAATGTAAAGTAGTTCTAAGTACAACCGCTAGGTTTACTATCTGGTTCCTTTTAATATCTAGTAATCATCTGCTATTTGAATATATTCAAGGTATATACATCACTGGGGAAACATATCTGTTACAGCAGTTGTTCACTTCATGTGTTTCCACCAGAACTGTTTTTTGCACTTTGGTATTGTCTGTTCTTTAGATGTGAATTTAATTGGTTTTTAAATATGCTTTTATATTTTCAATAAAAATAAATTTCTATAAACATGTAAGCATTAAATAGTTGAGCAGAGAAGGAAATAAGGTAATATACACTAAGTGGATTTTCTTTGTGTAACAGCACTGAAAAGAGGCGCAGGGAACAAGAAAATAAATACTTAGAAGAACTGGCTGAGTTACTGTCTGCCAACATCAGTGACATTGACAGCTTGAGTGTAAAACCAGACAAATGCAAGATTTTGAAGAAAACAGTCGATCAGATACAGTTAATGAAGAGAATGGAACAAGGTAAACAATCACTATGTTCTTTGTTATTAAGATACTTACACATGACTCTACTCTTATTACAAGGAACTGCATTAACTCCTTATATTTTATTAAAGAAATATTTTTGTTTAGATGGTATTTTATTGAGACTTAGAGCCTTATGATAACAAAGTGGCTTACTAAGCAACTTGAAAACTTGTTGCCTGAGGAGGTTATGGGACTCTGTATCATAGGGGATTGAGACAGGAGACGCAAAACGTAGGCTAGAACCTGAATCCCAAGAGAAAGTTGAAGAACGGTAACTCCATGAAGGGAAACTATTTCTGCCTGGTGGAGGAAGCTTGCCTCTACCTGGAATCTGAGTGGGGGAAATAGTTTCCTCTGAAAAAAACCATAGTATATTTTAAAGGTTTATATTTATACAACCCATTCTTACTGGCAACCCCACACCACCAAACACCCGGGTTGCCTACCAGAACAAAGGCAAAGCACTTTGAAGAACACTCTTAATACTGCTCCATGGAAGTGCCACAGAAAAAAGCTTCTGAAGGTGATTCTACCATAAAACTGTACAAAACATATGTACAAAACATAGAATGAACTAATCTGTAACCAATAGGAGGGACAAACTCAAAAGAACTTTAGATTGATAGCAACATTATGAAAAGACTTTAGGCAAATATACTTTAAATGATTAAAGTTAGATAATTTGAAGATTTTAGAATCTGGAAAACATAGCCTAGTGACTACATAATTAGCAGATAGGAGAAACCAAACTGGAGGCCCACAAACACCAGGAGACTGGCTGATATACTGGAAGCTAAAGGTGGCAGGATTTCTCTGAGGAAGCAGAGCCGCCCACAGGAGAAGGCAGGTGGGGATGAGCCTCAAAGGAAAAGGGGAGCTGCTTACCCTGCCCACTACTCATCCTATTGACTAGTCCACATTTTAGTGCCTCTCTTTAATAGCAACAAAACCCCAGGTATATTTGGAAATCCTATTGTATGAAAGAGAACAAACCAAGCAAACAGAAAAGGAGAGTCAAAGAAAGCAGAGACAATGCAGGGAACAGAAGAAAACTTCAACTTCACATTGTCCATCAGAGACAGGGAAGATACTTTGTCCATGAAAATGATAACTTTTGAAATAGGGTGTCTGGGAAAACCTTCATTTCTTTTCCTTATTTCTCCTCTTTCCTCCTCGGCCCCTTTTCCCTAACACTGTCTCAGGTATTTACTTTCACCATTCCTTCTGTCACAGTGCTCTTCCCTAGATATCCACACACCAGGGTAGGTCCCTTACCCCTTTTATGTCTTTACTCAAATATCTCTTCTCACTGAAACTATTCCTAATTACCCTGTTTAAAATCTTTTAAAAAGGGAAAATCAACACAACCCTCTACACCTTTCTTATTTTCCCCACAGTGCTTTTTACATCTGACATGTAAAATTATTTGAAATAAATTCCTTAGGATGTGATGGGACATGCTTGTAACCTCAGCTATTTAGAAGGCTGAGGCAGGAAGATCACCAGTTTGAGGCCAGCCTAGGCAACTTAGCAAGACCCTGTCTGAAAAATAAAGGGCTAGGATGTAGCTAATGTTCCAGGAGTTTTTAAAATCAGGAGGAGTTTGCAGATACATTAAACTACAGACAAAACATTAGAAAAGAAATGTAAATGACAGTACCTGTTGGCTCATGTATTAAATACGAATTGCTGTAAAAGTTGTTTTAACTGCATATATTGAGAGGATGACAAGAAGGGTGTCTGTGTGGCAGGTGATGTAAGTTAGTTAAATAGTTGCTCTCCTGATAGTGTGATGGTGGATGCATGTACCAAGGGCACATTACTGAGAAGTATGCAGTTAATCAGAGTGTCAGCATAGCAAGACACTGAAATACAATGGCTTTAACAAGACAGTCTAGGTGTCAGGGATTCAGACGCCTTCCATCTTGTGTGCCCTGCCATTCAGAGGGTATTGTTATTATCTGTGCTGGTCAACAAGGCTCACCTGTCCAAGTCCCAGTTGACAAGAGGGGATAGGAAACTTTTTACAGGCAGGACCCACAAATTACACATTGCCTCTGTTCACATACATTAGACCAGAAACTAGTCACATAACTGTTCTTGTTTTAGGTTTTCCCTAAATTTTTAAAAGTTTTGAATTTTACATATAGTAATTTATCTACATGAAATTGGTGGGTTTCATTCTAGAACTTGTTTTAAAAACAAAAACTTAGCTGTGCATAGTGGCAGGAAGATCACAAGGTTGATCCTAGCTTCAGTAAATTAGCAACTTGGCAAGACCCTGTCTCAAAATAAAAATAACAAAAAGGTGGGTTATGGGGTGCCTGTAATCCACACTCAGGAGGCTGAGGCAGGTTGCTCACAAGTTCAAGGATAGCCTGGGCTACATAGTAGGTTCAAGGCCAACCTGACCTACACAGCGAAGTAATGTCTCAACAGGGATATAACTAGTGCAGTGGCCCTGGGTCCAACTCCCAGCAGCACCACCAAAAAACAAACCAAAAACCCCACAAAAAACATGAATCTGTGTCTTCATAAAATTGTATTTATGGCCTCCTTTCCCGGAGGACGCTCGGGGGACCTGAGCAAGAAATGGGGACCATGTTCTGATGCAAGCTGATGGCTCTGGGCTGCCACAACCCTGCCGGCTTCAACTGCAAAGATGAAGCAGAATTTAGGAACTTTATTGTTTGGCTTGAAGATCAGAAAATCGGACACTACAAGATTGAAAACAGAGGTAATTTAAGAAACATCCCCAACAGTGACTGGCCCACGTCCTTTGAAAAGTATCTCAGAAATGTTGGCTGTCCTTTCAAGATTCAGGATGGACAAGAAGCAGTTGACTGACTCCTTGGCTTAGCTGTTAGACTTGAATATGGGGATAATGCTGAAAAATACAAGGACTTAATACCTGACAATGCAAAAAATACTGACAATGCAACTAAAAATGCAGAGCCATTGATCAGTTTGGATGTGAATAATCCGATTTTAAGGCTGGCATAATGGCTTTGGCTAACCTCCTTTGGATTCTGCACCATGATGATTACCTGGTAATGCATCAGGCAATTCATGTTTTGATTCAGGAGGCCTAACACAGGATACAGTTGCTAAAGCAAATCAAACAAAAAGAGGGTTTGCCTATTGGTTTAGACAAACATATTCTTGGTTTTGACAGAGGAGATGCAATTCTTAATGAAGCTGCTCAAATTCTGCATTTGCTGCGTAAGGAAGAACTCAGGGAGCTACAGACAAAAATTAATGAAGCCATAGTAGCTGTTCAGACAATTACTGCTGATCCAAAGATAGACCACAGACAGGGGAAAGTTGGAAGATGAACACTTTAGACTTCAGCCTCTTACCTACTTAGTACAGTTGGGAACAATACACTTCTGGCATGCATTTGGAAATCAAATCTCACTTTGGAGGGAAGAATCTGAGAAAATTGACCATGTTCTTTACCACTATGGTTACTTGTTTTTTTTAGTAAGAAAGTGGCCAAAAAACCTGTATTTATGGATATGAGCCTTTTGTTTTGTTTTGTTTTGTTTTTTTTGGTGCTGGGAATCAAACTCAGGAGCTTGTGTTTGCCAGGCAGGCGCTGTGCCACTGAGCTATATCCCTGGCCTTTTGAGCTCTTTTTTGATACGTGATTTTTAAAGTTTCTTTATTACAGAGAAATCAACAACTGATGATGATGTACAGAAATCAGATATCTCATCAAGTAGTCAAGGAGTGATAGAAAAAGAATCCTTGGGACCTCTTCTTTTGGAGGTAAGTATCCTCATTGGCCCCAGAAATTAAAATGTTCTGCCAGTTGGGCTTTTTAAAATATTCTTTTATCAGAAAAAATATTCCTGGGCCGGGGATTTAGGTCAGTGGCACCAGTGCCTGCCTGGCAAGCATGAGGTCATGAGTTCGATCCCCGGTACTTTAAAAAAAAATTATTTTGTGTCTTACATCCAGTTAATAAATTATACAACAAAGTGAAGCTTTTAACAGTTTTTTTTTTGTTACAATTTTAGAATTAAATATGAAAAATGCACATGAGAAATTTTCTTAAAGACTTTCCAAGTCATCAGGTAGAAAACTGAAGCATACTATAAAGCCTTTTGTTTTGGGGATGGCTAGAGTTTGCTGAAAGAATAAAACATTAGAATTATTTAGATAACTAGTGCTGTTCGAATGTACTGTACAATTTCATGAGTAAAGT
Organism: Dasyprocta punctata; assembly: GCA_004363535.1. NCBI lineage: Eukaryota > Metazoa > Chordata > Mammalia > Rodentia > Dasyproctidae > Dasyprocta > Dasyprocta punctata. The sequence continues at coordinate 23,828 of RJWM01010852.1, forward strand.
ATGCCTCCTTGTATAGGCTAGCTATTGTCTCAATGTTTTCTGACTAAAAATTTTTAAATTGCTCATATAAACATTCTAAGAGAATTGCTGTCAAACTTTGAAAAGCAAAATACTTTTACACAAATTATTTTGTAATTACTGTATAATTTTCACCCCTAATTTTCAGTACCTATATACTCAACTCAGATGTTTTGTTTCAAGCAGGCTCATCACTTTAAATGCTTAAAAAGACATATCTATATATATAAATATAAATATAGATATCTATATATATTTTTTTCACCCCCCACAGCATAAACATTTCTATTATCTCTTAAACTCAGTTTTACATAATTTACATAATATATATAAAATAAATTCTTTGCTCTTGTCCCTCCTTAGGGCCTCCTTTCTGATGGTTTTAATAAACTTGCGTAGGTCTCTTTATTTTCTAAATTCTTTGTATGTTGTGTCTTATTTCTATAACTTCTCTAACTTTTGTATTAAAACAGATTCTTTAGATCCTAGTCTCTGCAGTCTTCATAGTTCCCTCTACCCACGCCACAGTAATGTAAGAAAATTTTCAAAATTCGATTCAAAATTTAGAACTTCTTTTCAATTCATTATTTTTTAACATAGTGTTGTATATAAAGTCATTTGAAACAGTGAAAAAGATTTAGAAGTCCTTGAGATTTCTGGGGTTCCTGTAGGAAAACAGTGATCATTTGGATCCTGGTCTCTCTGTGCAGACCTCAGAAACCACACAGATCAGCATGAGAACAAATGGAGTATCCAGACTGAGTCCCATACAACTGGAAACAGACTACTGCTGCTTTTACTTTAATTTATGTACACTGTACATTTGTTACTGCTCTATCAGAAAAAGGCCAGACACTTTCAAGTAACAACAGTGACAGGAAAAGAGCCACTCAAAAGTAAATAGAAGAAGAAGACAAAGTAAGGATATTTTTCAGCTGTTCACAGTTACTATCTTGAAAACCCCTTTGAATCAAAGGAAAACACATTACACATGAATTAAATTTCATTAGTTGAGTATTTTTCAATATAAAAAAGAATATCAAATTATTAATTCTAAAAACAGAATAGAAATTTATTTAGGTTCTTGTCTCCAAGGAGCTGAACAATTTATTTTTGAGCTACAGATGTATGAAACAGTCTCCAAAATAGAATTCTAAGATTTGGCAATTTGATATCTTTTCTGCACTTTTTCTTTCTCCAGGCTTGCCCCCATTCACTTAAACTTTGTAAAGTCTAATCCAAATTTCCTTACATCTAAAAAACAAGGAGTAGTACCATAAGCTTGAGACATGCTGGCTAAATGGAGACATCTTGAGTCTATAATCTTAAGTGAAATAAATTGGACACAGGTGTGAATACTGCATCATTTCTCTGGTGTGAGAAACCAAAAGTGTAAATAAGTATAAATGAAAAAGGAGTAGTAAACCAGGCATGGTGCCACACGTCTTTAATCCCAGCACTCGGGAGGCTGAGGCAGGAGGGTCATTGTGAGTTCGAGACTGACTTGGGCTACAAAGTGAGTTCAAGGCCAGCCTGAACTGCATAGTGAGACCCTGTCTCAAAACATAGGGCCAGGGATTTAGCTCAGTGGTGTAAGTGCCTGCCTGGCAGGCGCAAGGTTGAGTTCAATCCCTGGTACCAAAAGAAAAAATAAAAAAAGGAGTAGTATTATAATTTATTTATTCAATTAATTTAATGAATACTTACTGTATATCAGTTATTCATTAACCTCCATGGAATTATTATGAAAATTAAATTATATCATTTGTTACCAGTGTTTTTTAAGTGGCACATTTGTTCACTGTTATCTGCTATCTAAATTCAAAGACTTACATTATATGATCCTAACCTTCCTAATTTCCCACTGCCCCAACAAAAAATTCTGATTTAATTAATGAAGTCTCCCTAATTAGTGTGCACATTCAAGCTTCTGCACCTTGCCTTATACTGTTCTCTGTATTTCTATGTGGTTTTTGACTTTGTTGACTATTCCTGTGTCTTTTAAACTTCCTGTTGCCTCTTAAACAGTACTGTATTTTCTTTTTCTTAAGTTCCTCTTAAATGTTAGTATCCCCAGAATTCTCTTTTCCTTTTCTAATCCTGTGTGTTTCCTGAGAAGTTTTTTCCTGGGAAGTTTTTTGTTTGTTCTTTGTTTTTGAGACAGGATCTCATTCTAGTTCAGGCTGGCCTTGAACTCTCTGTGTTGCCCAGACTCACAGTGATCCATCCTCCTGCCTCAGCTTCCCAAGTGCTGGGATTGCAGTGTGCAACATCATGCCCAGCTAAAATTCTATTTTGAATTTCTTCTCTTCAAGGGAAGAATTTCTCCAGTGTCCTGATTAAGAATCCTGTAAGACTTTATTTAATGGGGAAACATAATTCCATGAAGAAATTAGAGTATTCTTTAAAAGGAGAAAAGATCATAGTTAAACAAAGAATAAACAGGAACCCCAAATGATTACTTATAAAGCACCAAGATCTGTCATTAGCCAAGATCTCTCTTCTGACTTTCTCATTCATTATGTTCTGCTGCTATTTGCACATCTCCATTTGACTGTTACACAGTCATTTCCTAAAGCTAAATTTATAATCCTCCTTTAATTCCTTCCAGTTTTAAAGGGGATGAGGGGAAGGGGTAAAGGAACACCTGGAAGAGAAGGGTTTTCACCACCATGTGTCCTTTCTCAGGGAAAGGCACTTCTCTACCAGAGCCCTAAAGTCGCTAATTGAAGAAGTTGCTTGAAATGCTCAGTTGCCACAGCTCTAGAGGTCACCACATGCCATTTGGTCTTTCTCTGTCAAGACTTGTGTTACTTCCATCGCTGCTGCCTCATTTCTGGCTCTCACATGAGCTGGAATGTCACCAGAGCATTGTGCTTGGTCTGCTGCCTCTGTTCCGCACATCGTGCCCACTGCCAGAGGATCTTTCCAAAGGATCGTGTAACTCTCCTGCTTAAAAACCTTGCTTTCGGGATAACCCCCACTACCTTCAAATATGTTTCTTTTTCTTTCTTTCTGCCTGTCTTTTTTTGGTTTTTGTTTGTTTGCTTTTCCCTGAAACACAAAACAACCTTTCTACTGTTGAAGTTACTAAGTACATAAAGAAAGACTTTTTTTAAATCCCTGAGCTGATTTCTCTGTCTTACATGTCCTTGCCTTCCCTCAACCACCTCATGTCTGCTTTATGTTTTTCAAGCCTCTGATCAGGTGTAGGAAACCTCACCCAAAGAATATTGATCCCTTTCCAACTGTGTGAGTCTCACTCTGTCCTTAACCTTTGTGAATTCCTCTGTTGTACTATGCTGTAACTTGCCTTTTACCTCCTCAGAGACTATACAAGTATTGAGAATTATATGTTTTAGTCCCAGAACTTTGTCCAGGGACTACTCCTCCATGGTGTTTTAGGTTATGATATAAGTGGAGGGTCTCACTTTCCCCCTGCACTCGTGGATATTATGTGCCCTGTGGGATATAGACACAGATCTAGACCTATCTATCTATCTGTATCCTTTTGGAGACCCCTAACCCCATCTCAGCTCAGGGGAGACCCCTGAGATTTAGCTCTTGTCTACTCTGCTAACTCGTTTTTACCACAAGCCTGCCTTGTAACACGTACTCAAGCAGCTTCACCCTGCTTACACCTTTCTTTTCGGCGCCATGCTCTTGCTTCTGCCTATGATTCCTTCTCACAGTCTTCCCTTGCTCTACTATACCCTTTATAAGTTAGCAGGGCTCTATAAGGAGCCTTCCATTGTCCCCAGTACCAAATCAGGTATCCTTCTGTGTGTTCATAGACTATTTTGTGTGTCTCTGATACTGTGTTTATGACTGTTATTTTATTATGTTTGTGTCACTCCCAGTGTGCCACAGCTTCCTGGAGGGCAAAGAACAGGTATTAACTCATATAGTTTATAGAGATTTTTATGACTGAACAAATGGAACAGTCACTTAGTTTACATTCACTACTGTAGAATTTATTTCTAAGGAAGACAGTTGACATATTTATTCATGTCTACCTGAAACACCAGTGTATAGTCCGTTTGAAATTCCTGGCCTCTTTATAGAGAGTCTTCTATTCAGCAGCTTTTCCCTTTTAACTTGATGTGTATTTCTCCACTGTTTTTTAATAGAGATGTATATGTTAACTTTTATGTTGTAACCTCTCAATCCCTTTTTGTTTTTTTTTTTTTTTTGCTTTGCAGGCTTTGGATGGATTTTTCTTTGTTGTGAACTGTGAAGGAAGAATTGTATTTGTGTCAGAGAATGTGACCAGCTACTTGGGTTACAATCAGGAGGAATTAATGAATACCAGTGTCTACAGCATACTGCATGTGGGGGATCATGCAGAGTTTGTCAAGAATCTGCTACCAAAATCACTAGGTAGAAAGAAATTCATCTCTTAGAAGTATACTCTGTGTACCTTCTTTCATACTATATGTGATGTTATGTGATTAATTACATGCATAGTACAAAATAATATATATTTAAAATATTTTGAATGTAGTTTCAATTTCAGATATATCAAACAGCTGATAGCAAGCATTCATACTCATCCTCTATATTGTGCCTTGATTTGGTGACACCAGTGGGAGACAGTTACTTGTCTTACCACAAGAAACTTTAGCTTAAAATTCCCTTTGTTTTCAATTTTTAATTATGTCCAAGAAAGAGACATAGATCCTCTTCACTGCCTTGATGAAAAGAAAAGAAGGGAAAGGAGGAGAAAAAGAAGGAATATGTTGCTTTATTATGCTCTTACTAATGTTTTGGGATGTAAATGTTTGGAGTCCCAAGAATGATTAAGTTGTCCACTGCCAAGGAAGGCAGCTAGTAGGATGGATGGGATTGATTTCCAGCTGTTATTCCATATTCGTTAAGCCATATTCCTTGGGGCAGAGATGAGTCATTAAGAGTTAGGGGAACTTGTATTAAATCTCTAAAAACATGGATGAACTAACAGCAGCCCTTTGCTTACTTCTAGAATTTTCAGGCTTCTACTACCACTTTTCAGCACTCAAGTTCCATTTAGTCCTAGTGATTGGATCCATATGTCTCTCTTTGAGTGGGTATTTTTTCAATAATCAGTGCACATTTTGTTGGCAAATAAGAATTTTTTCATTAATTTCCGGCTCCATTCCATTTCAGAATTTTTTTTCCTATTTTTCCCTCATTTCTTTGTTCATCACAGAGATAAATTGATCACACTTAGTTTTTCATGCAGATACTATATGATAAAGTATTTGAGTAGTAGATTTAGGGTGCTAGTCATCATTTAGTATAGGAATTGAGACAGTGGTCAGGGAAGTTAAACTGTCTTGTCTTGTTTTGTTTTGTTTGAGACAGGATTTTGCTTACTAGGTAGTCCAGGTTGCCCTCAAACTCTCAATCATGCCTCAGAATCACTACTGGGATTATAGTTACACACCACCACTCCCAGGGAAATCATAAACAATTTAAGGTCCCCTGGTGCCACTGTAGATACTTCTTAGATTTCTTTCTCTGGCTCTGAACTTAGAGTTTAAGAACTACTAACATGTAAGTTTAGTAGAGCTTGCATTTTAAAAAAAACTACTTTTCTCATCTTAGGTGATAAGGTATCTGCTTAATTTGTGCATGGTTGGAAGGAGAACAGTCACAGAAAACAAGACTAAATGACTCATAATAGCTTAATCTTGAAAACAGCCTGTGTGTTCATAAACAGATGACTGGAGTTTTTAAAAATACGGTATATGTAGACAGTGGAGTACTACTCAGGTATAAGGAATGATAAATCTGAGTCATCAGTAGGAAAATGGTTGCACCTGGAGCCCAAACTATTAAGTGAAATAAATCACACACGAGCATAAATATCATATGGTTTCTTTTATGATAATTTAAAGAGCAAAATAAAAGATAATACAAAATAGGGAGATAGATCCTTTGTAAGTGGGAAGGGGATCTAGAAATGCAGGAAGAAATAAGGTAGAGGAGGACAAGGGGAAGTAGGAAGAATTAAGCTGTGTTCTGTAGATATACCAGTTCCCCCACAGTGAGTGTAATCATTGTGTACAGCAAACATGAACTAAGAATAAACATTAAGGAAGAAAAGAAAACAAGGCCAAGCAGTCTTCTGCCCCCTGAAGAAGAGGCTTATTGTTTGTGGAAAGACTGCAGAAGTATCCCTTCTCAGCATGACTACTGCAGATCTCTGATTTGGTTGTCCCTGGTCACTGTCAGGAGCTGAATAAGGGGCAAGCGTCGTTTTGTAGTTGACGTATTGGTGATACTGCCCACAGCCACTGACAGGACACAGTCCCCAGCTGATCTGGCAGCTTATTGCTGTCTTCTTTGAACAGCCGCCTCCACCAAGGGGAGGGAGGTGAGACTTCTGCCGCAGAGGCGTTTTGCTGTCCTTCTCCCAAAGAATGAAAGATCAGAAATATGACAAATAATCTAATACGGTACCATGCCTTTGCTGTCACATACAATCAAGTAGACAAGCAAAGATTAGGCAAGCCCAACAGCAGTAGAGCAGTTCACCTAGTTTTACAGCAGTGGTTGATCACCCATTAAAAACCAATGAGATGGTCCCTTCCAAAGAATAAACCCCAACAGCACTAAACTTGGAAAATTCAGTGCTTCTCTGAAGCTATTTCTAAGAATTATTCAGGAGAAAAATATACTACAGTGCCTGGTTTGAACCTTCATTACCTAAGCAATCAAATTATTAGCAAATCAAAGACGGAAAGTAGAATTATATGTATATTTAGCCTCCAGAAAAAAGTCAAGGGGGCCAGGGATATAGCATAGCGACACAGCGCCTGCCTGGCAAATGCAAGACCTGAGTTCAATTCCCCATACCCCCCCACCAGAATATCAAAGTTCAGAAACTATCAAAAGAAAATTTTGAAGAATAAGGTCATATATGTGTGTGTGTGTGTATATATATATATATATCCTGTATACATGTATCAATTACATGATACACAAGTGTGTTATTCTTATTTTTCATTTACTTTTAAGAAGCATTTTGAAGAAAAAAGTCAGAAGCCAAACTTTAAAAATCACTTTTGAATTTAATAATTTAGATTTCAGTATCAAAAATCTATACTTTTTAAGAATGACATTTTATTTATTTATTTTTATTTATTTATTTTGGTACCAGGGCTCAAACTCCCAGCCTAGCGCTTGTCAAGCAGGTGCTTACACTCCTGAACTAAATCCCCAGTCCTGTTTTTTTAAGACAGGTCTCACCATGTATTTCAGGCCGGCCTTGAACTCACTTTGTAGCTCAGGCTGTTCTCGAACTCATGATGATCCTCCTGCCTCAGCCTCTTGCGTGCTGGGATTAAAGGTGTGCACCACCATGCCTGTCTTGACATCTTATTTATAAAAAAAATAAAATCTCAACACTGAGAAACTACTATAGTGATCTTGTCCAAAAGAACAAATGTGCACAGATATTTTTAAAATGTTATATTGTGAAAGATTAAGATGTTAATAAGTATAGACTTATTTGTGAAATTGTAGTAAATTGGATTTGAAAAAATTAAAAATAAGTTCTGTTTAATGGCAGCTGTGTCTCAAGTAATGCAGACACCATAGTGATTAGGAACACAAACTTTCGTTTTGAAGCCCACGTGGGTTATGCGTCCTCCTCTAGCACTTTCTTGGGTGACCTTGGGCAGGACCCGCGGCTCCCTTCTAGCCTCATCTTTCCCTGGAAAGTTGAAGGATAAATAGTGCTTCACACATACCCTAGCCAAATTCTTTTCAAAGTTTAGTTGTTATTATTGCTACTATTATTGTCTTTATCTAAATATTTTGGAGCTTTTAATTTCATGAATGATAAATATATAATGTCTTAGTCAAAAATTACTTGTTATTTTATATTGTTTATAGCTTAGATATTGATTTCAAGGAAGAGCTATCTTGTGCTTTTGTAAGTTCCATACAAATTATTGAGGCAGACTTTTTTTTTTTTTAACAGATTACAATCAATAGAGAGTTCAGTTCTCAGTTTTTTTCTACTGGTAAATTGTAATGCATTGTAATCTTTTAAAGAGATTTATGTTATTTGTTTGGTAATATTTTATTTGGGGCATTTATCCTTTTAAAGAGAAATTATGTGGTGAATAAAAGAAAGCAATTGCATAAAGATTAGGTCAATTGTTTTCCAGCTGGATAATCTTAACTGCCCCCACACACACAGAGAGCACTGAGTTTTGTCAGAGGTTTAAGCCTTCAGTTCAGATCTCTTGATTCTATTCCACAGAGAATATAGAGCTTGTATTTGTGCTGCTGTTACCTCTTTTCATGAAAATGTAGCTCAGTACTTCCTGTTTAAAAGAAGCTTTAGTTTTAAAAAGTTACAGTCTCTATCATGGTAAGTTAGTTTAGATAATTTAAAAGGAATCTAGTTAATATTATGAAATTGAGGGAACCTAGAAAGATCACCAAAAAATTTAACAGCATATATTGGAGTGAGCCTGTATATTTGGAAGTGATCTTGCCATTTTATGTTGTTGTTGTTGCTTTTTGAACCAGGGTCTCAGGTAGTTCATACTGTCCTTGAACTCACTATGTAACTCAGGCTGGCCTTGAATTCCCAGCAATCCTCCTGCCTCAGCCTCCTGAGTGCTGGGATTACAGGCATACACCACCATACCCGACCGTGCCATTAATTATTGCCTTAAAATGGTGATAATTAGCATGTAAATTGTCTCCAAAATTCCTGTTGTTGCTTTTGCTAAGGTTGATCAGTTTTCAACTTTTTTTTTTAAACTTCTCAAAAAGTGTTCTTAGATTAGTGTAACAGGTTTTGTTCTTTTGGTTCTTCAGCTACTCTGACTCCTAGCTACCCCTTAACTATTTTTGTTTTCTCTACTCTCACTCTCTCTTTTCTTTCTTTTTTTTTTTTTTTCTTCTTTTCCTTCCCCAACCCCGAGGGTTGAATCCAGCATCTCACACATGCTAGGCACACTCTTTCCAGCATCTCACACATGCTAGGCACACTCTTTATCACTAAGCTCCATCCCAGGCCCTCTACATTCTTTTATATCTGAATTGAGTATAATTAGATACTCAATTGAATTTCCTCTGGCAACATTTAGCAGGTAGGTTTCTTTGCAGATACTTTCAGTAAGTTTAACTGTCCCTTATAACTGAATAGCTCAGAGTAAACAGTATTCAAACCAAGTATCAAAATCTTAAAATTTTTTTAAACTTAAAATTATTTTTAATCATAGGGTCCTATTTACTTTAATTGGAGAATTTTTCTAAGATATGAAAACTTAATCAGTTAATTCAGTACTTGAGAGCACTCTAAAAAAATGATGAGCATGTTAATTTTTAACCTACATTTTATCCCCTCTCCATTTCTTCCACGCTTAGCCTACAAATGGTAGAAAAATGGGAGGAGGAAGGTCCTGCCAAAAGTCATATATAAGTAAACCAAATGTGCATATAGAATGTACATTCATAACTGTGTTCTACATTACTCCCTAAATGATACAGAAACCTAATTTCTTTTTTTTTAAGAGAAAAAAGACACAGAAAAGAAAGAAAGCAAAAGACACAAGCAAACAACAACAGCAAATCCAAAACAGTACATTATAGGTTTACAAAACAAGATGATAGGAACTTGACAATGGTTGCAATATTGCATATTGTTACCTTCAACACGGTTGTTTACATTAACAGATATAGACATGTAAAATTGATCTAATCATATGAGTATTAACTGTTCTTTCTCAATAACTAATACATTCAGCAGTGTAGTCATTTTAGCTATCTTACATATACCTATATACAAATTTATGTCTTTTTCCTTTTCCCTCCTTTTCTCCTTTTCCCTTTTCCAATTACTTTTGCTCTTTGAGCAGTTTCTTACCCTTACACAGTATTTATTGTAGATTTTGGATCATATATACTGTTTCAGTTTCTTACACTAAGGAGACAATATGGTATTTACACATGTGGGTTTGATTTATCTCACTTATGAGTATGGTCTCAAGTCATATCCATTTACTTATAAAAGTCTTGATGTAATCTTTCTTGATAGCTGAGTAGTACTCCATTGTATAAAAGTACCACATCTTTTTTATCCATTCCTTGACTGATGGGCACTTGGGTTGTTTCCAAATTTGGCTATTACAAATTGGGTTGCTATAAACATGGGTGCACAAATATCACTGTGGTGTGATGTTTTCAATTCTTCTTGGAAAATGCCCAGAAGTGGGATAGCTGGGTCAAATGTAATCTCTATTCCTAGCTTCTTGAGAAATCTCCACACTGCTTTCTGCAGTGGTTGCACAAGTCTGCACTCCCACCAACAGTGGAGAAGAGTTACTTTTGCCCCACAGCCCCTCCAGCATTTATTACTGGTTGATTTTTTTAACTTGGCCATTCTTTCTGGAGTGAGATGGAATCTCAGTGTTGTTTTAATTTGCATTTCCCAAATGACCATTGATCTTGAACATTTTTTTCATATATTTATGTGCCATTTGTATTTCTTCCTCTGGGAAGTGTCTATTCATCTCAGATGCCCATTTTTGGATTGGGTCTTTGAATTTTAGGGGCCTGATTTTTTTTTAATTCTTTATATGTTTTAGATAGAAGTCCTTTGTCTAAGGGACAATTGGCTAAGATATTTTTCCAATTTGTGGGTTTTCTTTTCACTCTGCTGGAGATTTCTTTTGACATGCATCTTTTTAGTAAGATGAGATCCCAGTTGTTGATTCTGGGAAGTATTTCCCGTGCAGTTTGATATTTGTTCATAAACTCTCTGCCTACTCCTATGTCATCAAGATTTTTACCTACTTTGTCTTACAGCAAATTTAGTGTCTCTGTTTTAATATTCAGATCTTTGATCCGTTTTGACTTTAGTTTAGTGCATGGCGATAGACATGGATCTAGTTTTAGTTTACAGCATATGGAAAGCCAGTTTTTCCAGCACCATTTGTTAAAGAGGCTATCTTTCTTCCAATGTACATGTTTGGCCCCTTTGTCAAAGATGAGGTGGCTGAGTGTGTTTGTAGTTGTGACTGTATCTTCTAACCTATTCCATTGATCATCAGGTCTGTTTTTATTCCAGTGCCATGCTGATTTTATCACAGTAGCTTTGTAATACAATTTCAAGTCAGGGATTGTGATGCCTCCTGCCTTATCTTTGTTGCCCAGAATTGCCTTTGCTATTCTAGGTCTCTTCTGGTTCCAGATGAATTTCAGGAATGATTTCTTTAGCTCTGTGAGATATGCAAGTGGTATTTTGATTGAGATTGCATTAAATCTTTATAACAATTTTGGGAGAATGGTCATTTTCACAATGTTTGTTCTTCCTATCCATGAAGAGGGAATATCTTTCCATTTTCTGAAATCCTCTTCAATTTCGTTATTCAGAGTAATGCAGTTTTCACTGTATAGATCTTTTACTTCGTTTGTTAGATTCATTCCTAAGTATTTCATTTTTTTGGATGCTATATTGAAGGGTGTGGTTTCCCTTATTTCTCTCTCAGTGAGTTTGTTATTTGTGTACAAGAATGCTATTGATTCTTGAGTGTTGACCTTGTATCCAGTAACATTACTGAATTTGGTTATTACATCTAGAAGTCTTGCAATGGATATTTGGGGGTCTTCTATGACGAGTATCATATCATCTGCAAATAATGATAATTGAACTTCTTCCTTTCCTATCCTTACTCCTTTTATTTCTCTCTCTCTTATCTAATTGCTCTGGCTAATATTTCCAGAACTATATTGAATAGGAGTGGTGATAATGGACATCCTTGTCTTGTTCCTGATTTTAGGTTGAAACTTTTCAGTTTTTCTCCATTTAGTAAAATGTTGGCTGTTGGTTTATGGTATATGGCTTTTATCATGTTGAGGTAGAGACAATCTATTCTGATTTTCTGTAGGGTTTTTATCTTGAATGAGTGTTGGATTTTGGCCAAAGCTTTTTCTGCATCTATTGAGATGATCCTGTGATTCTTGTCCTTGGCCCTGTTGATACGGTGTATTACATTTATTGGTTTGCATATTTTGAACCATCCCTGCAGTCCTGGGATGAATTCCACTTGATCATGGTGTATAATCTTCCTGATAACTTTCTGTATTCTATTTGCCAGTATTTTATTGAGGATTTTTGCATCTATGTTCATTAGGGAGATTGGCCTGTAATTTTCTTTTTTGGTTGGGTCTTTCTCTGGTTTTGGTATGAGGGCCATACTTGCTTCCAAGAATGAGTCAGGGAGACTTGCTTCCTTTTAAATTTCATTGAAGAGTTTGAGGAGTGTTGGTATTGTCTTCCCTAAATTTCTTGTAGAATTCATCAGTGAATCCATCAGGACCTGAGCTTGTCTTTGTTGGCAAAGTTCTAATTACATTTTCAATTTCATTAGCTGAAATTGGATTATTCAGCAGTTATACATCTTCTTGATTCAGCTTTGGTAATTCATAGGTTTCTAGGAATCTTTCCATTTCTTCTGTGTTATTGAATCTATATGAGTAAAGGTTTTCCAAGCAAGTGCTGATAATCTTCTGTATTTCCACAGGGTCTGTAGTGATTTCACCCTTTTCATTTCTTATTGCATGGATCTGAGTTTTTTCTTTCCTCTTTTTGATAAGGTTGGGGGTTTATCAATTTTATTTATTCTTTCAAAGAACCAACTCTTCAATTCATTAATTCTTTGTATTGTTTTCTTTGCTTCAAATGCATTAATTTCTCCTCTGATCTTTATAAATTCCTCCCTTCTTTGGGCTTTGGACTTGACTTGCTCTTTTTCAAGAAGTTTGAGGTGCAGCATTAGGTTGTTTATGTGTGTTCTTTCCATTTTTCTGATGTGGGAATTTAGTGCTATAAATTTCCCTCTGAGGACTGCTTTCATTGTGTCCCACAGGTTCTAGTAATTTGTATTTGCATTTTCATTCGATTTTAGCTATTGTTTAATTTCTTCTGTGATCCATTGATTGTTTAGGAGAGTATTATTTAATTTCCATGTGTTTATGGGGTTCTTGTGGGTTTTTTGGTCATTCATTTCCAATTTTATTGTGCTATGGTCAGATAATATGCATGGAATGATTTCAGTTCCTTTGCATTTACTTAAGCATGTTCTGTGGACTAGTATATGGTCTATTTTAGAGAATGGCCCACGTGCAGCTGAGAAGAATGTGTATTCTGATGTTGATGGGTGCACTCGGTACACACCTACTAGGTCCATTTGTTCACAAGTTTGATTCAGTTCTGTTATTTCTTTGCTGATTTTTTGTTTGGATGCTCTGTCTCTTTGTGACAGTGGAGTGTTAAGGTCCCCCGTTATAACTGTATTATTGTTTCTTTGGTTTTTTTGTGTGTCTATTATGATTTGTCTTACATAGTTGGATGCTCCCATATTTGGTACATATATATTTATGATTGTAATCTCTTCCTCTTGAAGTTTTCCCCTAACAAGTATGTAGTGACCTTTATCTCTGTTGATCATTCTCGATTTGAAGTTCACAGTGTCTGCAAACATAATAGCTACCCCTACTTTTTTCTGGGTTCCTCTTGCATGGAGTATTGTTTTCCATCCTTTGATTTTTAGTCTGTGAGTTTCCTTTTGAGTTAAATGTGTTTCTGGTACACAGCATATTGTAGGATTTTGTTTCTTAACCCACTCTACCAGTCTGTTTCTTTTTATTGGTGAGTTGAGACCATTTACATTGATTGATATAACTGATATGTACTGACTCATCCCTGTCATGATATCTTTCTGTTGTTGGAGAAAACCTGATTTCTGTGAAAAGAAGGGTGGTGTTTATAGTAACTGAGGACTTGAACCTTGCTATAAAATTAGTGTTTTGATATTTGAATTACAATATCAAAGAGTCTTATGTGTTTAGTTGTAGAATTTCAGAGTGAAAATTTTAAAGTGTTTAGAAATAATGTAGTAGTAGATTCTTTATTTTGAAGATGAAACAACTGGAAATCAAAGATTAACTAACCCAAACCTCACAGGTAGCTAAAACTTCTTATTCCAATACAGGTTTGTTTCCATGCTTTCCTCTAACAGTTAGCGTGATGAAATGGAAAAAAGAAAAAAGGAAAATGGGTCAGTGCAGAGTATAGGATTAGAAAACATTTGGGAATGGTGAGAGAGTAACCCTGAAAATCCTCTGAACTCCTGGTGACCTCCATAGTCTGAATATGACTCTGTGACTGGGAAATCACAACCACCACATAAATTATTATTTGAAATACACAGACATCTTTTCTAGAACTGAATTCAATTTACTTATACTGAATCAGGTAATATTTCTGTTTTTTTAACCAATCTTTCTATATAACATATTGATTGTCCTCTATATTTAAAGTATTACAGCACATGAACTGTGATGGTAAAATTAATTAAAGCATAAGAAAAATGCTTATGAGAAACAGTGTTACTGTCTATCTACCTATTCTAAGTATTTTTTTAAAGAAACCTAATGAATGTTATGAAATACAGGCACTAACAGACCCCTTGGAGAAGCTGTGAATCTCCTCCCAAGGCAATGCACATGCACACAGCCTACCCTTACAGGCCCAGGCTGGCCTGGTCCGGACCCCTATGGAACAGTGCAGCTGTGATTATGAGTCATTTTCCCACTGCCAAGGTATAGCTGGAAACAAGCAGAAGCTTATTAATTCTCTGCTATAAAATTCTGAAGGAAACAGCTAGTAGTTTTTTATTTTTGTATTTGTTTATAAAAGCTGTTACTAAACAAGAGTATTTGAAACAAGAAATCTTATACATTTCAAATCTCAGAAATGTTATGGTTTCCAACTGGTAGATGTTTAGATTTGCTAAGGAAGATAAGCATCCCATTGCCTGAGGATAATGTTAGATCTGAAGAGGTCTGTCTGTGTTTTAGTCTAGTAATTACCCAGATGGCTTGAAGTATACCCTTTATATCATTCACCTTACTCACAGGCGCATAACATCTTTTTTCCCCCCAGTAAATGGAGTTCCTTGGCCTCAAGAGGCAACACGCCGCAATAGCCATACTTTTAACTGCAGGATGCTAATTCACCCTCCAGATGAGCCAGGTACCGAAAACCAAGAAGCTTGCCAGCGGTATGAAGTAATGCAGTGTTTCACTGTGTCACAGCCAAAATCAATTCAAGAAGATGGAGAAGGTAAGGCACAAGATGATTGTAAAGTATTTGTTTTTTCCTACAATTTGAAAGAACAGGGAGGGAATTAATTATAACCTGCCTTCTTTTG
Organism: Dasyprocta punctata; assembly: GCA_004363535.1. Taxonomy (NCBI): domain Eukaryota; kingdom Metazoa; phylum Chordata; class Mammalia; order Rodentia; family Dasyproctidae; genus Dasyprocta; species Dasyprocta punctata. Next base: position 39,067 of record RJWM01010852.1, read on the forward strand.
ATACTACTTTTGGTTACTATATTGTGTATCACAGAAGCAGTTCAATTTGTGATATTTGTTTTACTATTAAAGAAATGCTCCAGTTACTAACATCTAGGATCCCTCTTTAAAATGCCCCAAAATTCACAGCTTTAAGTTGGCATTCCCACTAAAATGTCAAATAATTCAAATCAACTTGTCTAGAAATGAGAGATGTAACTAACTGCTGTCAGTTGGAAATCTACCAAATGCAGCAGGCTGTTGCACAGCTCTGATTTTTAGAAACTTTCAAGTTTAGAATGTAGGGAACATTGGAAGATAGAGTTGACATTTTTCAGGCTACCCACTACAGTTAGATTAGCATGGACTTATATATGTGATAGTGGGTGAGTCTTCCATGTCAACTTAGACTGAGCTAAGTTTGGGGATACTGCAAATCTAGAACTGGTATAAGGACCAGGGAGCATAGTAGACAAAAAGTTGGTCAAATGCAAAGTAGTCTCATACGTAGCAGATCCCCCAGGAAATGGAGATCACAATCAACCTTTCCCCAAATACATATGGCATGTCTTACATGATTAGTTGTGTGGTGTTGTATGTAGCACTGTCAAAATAAAATTTAGGAATGAGACTTCAAAAACATTATATATCCTCCCAACTATCCACAATGAATATGTTCATTATGTACCACAAATTTGTACTAATAAAAAATTATATACCCTAAAAACAAAGTCCTCTGCCAAGAACAGAATAGCTGGGTGTGGTGGCACACATCTGTAGTCCCAGCACTGCCCAGGCTGAGGCAGGAAGAGCACTGTAAGTTTGAGACCAACCTGGGCTACATAGTGAACTCAAGGCCAACCTGAACTACACAGCAAGATCCTGTCTCCAAAAAAAAAAAAAAAAAAAAAAGCAGAATAATACTACAGGAAAAAGATTGTTTTTCTCAATTATAATTGATAATTATTTGCCTAGTAGTTATCAGAGTAATTTTTGTAGCTATTAAGTACTGGTGAATATAGGAAATTGACTACAACAGTGTATTTTAAAAAGACATCATGTTAAATGTTGGGAGTGTAGAATATTCTACTGTTAGCATGCACAAGACCTTGGGTTTAATCAATGATTTTTAAAAAATGATTTTGCTTAAATCCAACCAAAACTACTATTTCCAATTTTTTGATCCAAGTACATTCAGTCTCCTTTAGTTCATGTAAGAACACTCAATGAGAAGGAATTCTTTATTGTAACTTGCTGTCAAACTATAGCTACAGGTTCTGGTTGCCAACAACTTTATTTCTAAAATTTCTACTATTATATCACAGTGATTCCAATAACCTATCATATGTATGGTTTTTATAAAAACCATTAATGGCACGTAATAGGTACAAACCATTTACTCTCTTTCCTTCAATTTTCCCTTGTTTTGGGCAGATTTCCAGTCATGTTTGATTTGTATTGCACGACGATTACCTCGGCCTCCAGCAATTACAGGCGTAGAATCCTTTATGACCAAGCAAGATACTACAGGTACTCACTGTATAGTTCAGAATGTTTTATAGTTATTGATGAGGTGACTGTCCCCATAAAACTAATTATTTCCAAAATGTTACATCTTTTTGTTCTGTGATATTCAGCCTCTGTTCCCTAGTCTTATATAGAAAACGTTTTAAATAGTGGTCTTGATATGGTGCATTTTAGGAGTTGTAATCATTATTAACATAGGATACTGAGAAGAATAATTTTTATAACCTCATATACCTATATTTTCATTATAAATTATTTTATAGTCATGTAAGGAAATGTTTGAAGAAATTTGGCAAATGCAGTTACATAAATATGTGAAGTGCACTTATATACATTTACAAATGGATATAAGTATGTTAGTTTTAATATTCTGCTTAAATATGTTTGTCTGTTTTTACTTCTCATTTTTTTTTTTTGTTTAAATTTATTCAGCATGTACTCTTTGAGTCCTTAGAAGTAACTGTGACTGTGAGATTGTTCAGGATATGCATGATTGACCAAAGCTCAATAATGTAATTACGTATTGGGATATATTTTATGATGGAAAAGGTGTGATATGGTGTAAATCAGAATCTGTTTTAAAGTTAAGTGGCCTGAAGACCCGAGGCTCAAGTGGATATGGAGCCCTTGGGCTCCAAAGGTGCCACGTAGTGCCTGCATCCATCGTAGGATGCGGGAAGGGTCTGAGTGCAGCGAGTGCTTCTGCCTGAGGAACCTGCTGCAAGAGACCTCAGTGAGACAGAGAGGTGACTGGCGAGCCGCGAAGGGAGGAACAGTGGAGCGCTGGGAAAGCAGGCCTTCTTTTTATAGGCCTGCTTCAGAACTGATTTTTAGCAAAACACATTGCTGTTCTTTTAATTTCTAAAGTGTTTTCCTAGGTTGTTTAATTTTATCTTCATACTAACACATGCTTTTACATCAACCAGTTATACCTCTATCACTTCTCTCATTTAAAAATAGAGATAGATACTACAGGTATATTTTTGAGATTTAAAAATCACTTCTACTGAATTATATTCTTTGTTAAAATTTGGTTTTAATGTGTATTTTACTTCTACCATTCTTTATAAAGTTCTTTTTTGTTTCTAATGAATTTTTTAGTCCCAGAAATCTTAATATACTCGTACACTTTTTCTTTTTGTTTTTAATGATAAACTCCAACCTGCTTCTCCTAAAGAGCAGGGGGTTAAGTTAGCACAGATTATGGGAAACAGTAAGGATAGCATCTGGGAGCTTGGAGAGACAGTACTTGACAATAGTAGTAATCAATTATCACATCTTTTTTCATTCCCTTTTTGAGACTATCATGTTTTCTGTTCCTTTCCATTTTCTACCAGTGAATAATACTGGAAAAACTTAATAAACCCTTAGTGAAAAAAAAGTACTATGTATGGAGGAGAGATAGGACTCACTGAAAAGCAAACTAGTCTTTTGTTCAGTAACTGGTTAATATAAAACAAAACCAAATAATGGCATTGCAACATAGAATGGACCTCCTGGAAGGGGGATTGAAAGTTTTCAGAATAAATGTCATTAATGAGAGAGACCTAAAAGGAGGATAACTTAGGAGCAATGTTTCATTTTTTCCTCATATTTCTATAAATTAAATCCTACGTTGGATAATTTGAAAGAACGTATTTCTCCATAGGAACAATGTTAACAGTGGTAGTTTTATGTGTTGCTAAGGACCCAACATTAAAAATCCATCTGTGCCTGACAATATGTGTAAATATATAAAAATAACCATGATCATTTAATAATTTTAAAATTAATCTGTGGGCCATGAAATAATTGTAGATCTCAGAAATCACAGAATCCACCTTATTCCTTTTATGAATGCATCAATATCAAATGGTTGCTGAGAATAGAAATCTTTACCCCTAGCATAGAACCCTGTATATTTTATTGCCTTCCACTACAATATATTAAAAGATTATCACTGTACTATGCACACTTATTCAAAGATAGCAGAGAAATATAAAGTATACTTAAAATATAAAACTAACATTATATCATGGAATTGACTAAGCTAAAAGTAATGAGCTGTAATACATATTAAGCATTTAATTTCTTAAATTTTAGTAGTACTTTTAACTCTACATGGGATGGTACATGTCTCTTTAAAAAAGAAAAAAGTCATCCTGTCAGGAAACACTCAACAGCAGTTTGGTTTGGTTTAGTTTCTGTTTGCTTGGTTGGTTGATTGGTTGGTTAGTTGGTTAGTTTCGCCAAGGAAGCAGAAGAACATATTCTAAATTGAGCTATTCACAATTTTTCCCTAAGGGAGTCATTGCATTACTCAGTCATTTAGGACCACTGCTGACAATTACTTTCTCTCCTGTAGTCCTACAATTCCAGACTCTCTTGTGGGCCAGCACTGACACAAACACATACACAAAACATGCATGCATGCACACACTCTCACGCCACCCTTAGTACTTTTCTATGAGAAACATTACTGTATATAAAGATTATGGATTGGTAGAATTGTGATAGTGAAGTATTTATCTATAAAGTAATAAGAGAAAATACTGAATAATTTAAAACCCAAAATTGCCCAGGGATATAGCTCAGTGGTGCAATCACCTGCCTGGCAAATGCAAGGTCCTGAGTTCAATTGCTGGCACACACACACACACACACACACACCAAAAAAAATACCAAAATTGTCTGTACTTTCAGTCACATTGTTCACTGGACTTTCCCCAAATTATTTTTTTCCAGACTTTATTAATTTTATTTCAGAGAAAATAGAACCAAGCAAAATAAAGCAGAATAAAACCAATTGAAATAAGACAGTGTAATACAGGATTTCAAACCAAGGTAATAAGAAATAACAGTGGTTACCATAATGCCTCTTGTTGTCTTCAAAATAGCTGCCCATAACTTCAGACATAGTAAAATCAAACCAAACAGAAACAGAATAGAACCAATAAAAACAAAACCATGAATGCAATACAGGACTTCAAGACAAGATAATAGTAAATCCAAAATGGCTACCATAATACATCTTGTTATCTTCAAAATAGCTGCCCATGCCATCAGATACAACAAAATCAAATAAGATAAAGCAGAATGAAACCCCACCAAACAAAACAGAATGATGCAGGATTTCAAAACAGGATAATAGGGAATTAACGATGACCACAACCTTCAGAAGGAGATCCCCCATATATGTATGCTACATTGCATATTGTTATCCTCTGAATAGATGATCAGACTGCTGGCTTTAGGCCTGCAAAGTCAATGAAGCATTAAACACTACAAGCATTAAGTTGTATTTTCCTCATTAACTATCATCACAACCTGTGTTTCTCCGGATCAGCCCGTCATTTGTGGGAGGGGGCGGCAGAGGGAGTTGGCTCTTCTTGTCTCCCTGCCCATGCACTGGAAGGGGCTGGCATCTGGCTGTCCCCCAGTCAAGCCTGTGCATGGCACCAACTCACAGGTGGTCTTCCAAACTATTTTTTTAAGAGGAAAACAATATATAGTAAAAACAATGATACAGAGTTTCAGAACAAGATAATAGGAAATCAGCAGTGGTTGATATATTGTGTATTGTTATCTTCAAAGTACTTGCTCAGATTACAAGATATAGGCATGCAAAACTGGTCAGCCAGTATAAGCACAAACAGTTCTTTTCGATGAACTAATAGAAATTAGTAGTGTATTTATCTTAGCTATCTGTGTGTGTGTGTATATATATATCCATATATAGTTTTTTCTTTTTCCTTCCTTCTTTTCTCCTTTCCCCCATCCATTGTTCTTTCCTTCTGAGCAGCTTCTTACCCTTTCAGTATATCTATTGTATTTTTTGGCTGTTACTTACCCTGTCAGTTTCTTACAGTAAGGAGTCAATATGATGTTTACTCATGCAAGTCTTGATTCATTTCACTTTTGAGTATGGTCTCTAGTTGCATCCATTTACCTATAAAAGCCTTGAGTTTTTCCTTCTCTCTGCCTGAGTAGTACTCCATTGTAAAGACACCGCTTTGGTTTTTTATTGTTTTTCTTGTTTTGTTTTGTTTTTGTTTTTTGGTACCGGGGATCGAACTCATGACCTCACACTTGCTAGGCAGACACTTCTGCAAGGCAGACACTTATGCTGCCGAGCTAAATCCCCGGCCACCACATTTTTTTATGCATTCCTCAGTTGATGGGCGTTTAGGTTGTTTCCAAGATTTAGCTATTACAAATTGTCCTGCTGTAAACACGGGTGCACATATATTGCTGTGGTACAATGATTTTAATTCAAAAGAGAAATAGCTGGGTCAAATGGGACCTCCAATCCTAGTTTTTTGAGGAATCTCCACACAGTGCTTGTACCAGTCTACACTCCTACCAGCAGTGGAGAAGGGTTCCTTTTTCCCCACAGCCCCACAGCATTTGTTATTGGTTGATTTCTTGATGGTAGCCCTTCTTTCTGGAGTGAGATGAAATCTCATTGTTGTTTTAATTTGCATTTCTTAAATGACCAACAGTGTCGAACTTTTTTTTATATATGTATGTGCCATTTGTATTTCTTCGTCTGAGAAGTGTGTATTCATCTCAGATGCCCATTTTTGGATTGGGCCTTTGAATTGGGGGGTGTCTTATTTTTTTTCTATTCTTTATATGTTCTAGATTGAAGTCCTTTGTCTGAGGGACAGTTGGCTAAAATTTTTTCCCAGTCTGTGGGTTTTCTTTTCACTCTGTTGATGATTTCTTTTGACATGCAAAAACTTTTTAATAGAATGAGATCCTAGTTGTTGATAGTTTGAAGTATTTCCCATGCAGTTTGGTTTTTATTCATGAACTCTCTGCCTACCCCTATGGCTTCAAGCTTTCTACCTACTTTCTCTTCTAGTGGATTTAATGTTTCTGTTTTAATATTTAGATCCTTGATCCATTTTGACTTGAGAGCATCAAGATAGACATGAGTCTAGTTTTAGTCTTCGGCATATAGAGAGCCAGTTTTTCTAGCATCATTTGTTAAAGAGGTTGTCATTCTTCCAGTAAGCATGTTTTCTCCAGACTATTCTTAAGTACAAGATTCTCATTTGAATTTCAGGTGATTTTGTTTCTAACGTCTGCATTTATGCCAAGACAAGTAATAATCCTGGTCAAGTTGTATTAAGTACATCAGATTCAAGACCCTAGTTTAAAAGATCTAACGAATATTTTATTATTAGGCAAACTAAATAGAATATATAAAGAAGGAATTAGTTGAATGAGTAGGAACACATAGTATGATCAATTTGAGTTGATTGTATGAGAAAAGGAAAGGTGGGTAAAAGATACAGTCAGGCATTCACAGAAGAAAAAACATTAATGGTGAATAAACATGAGAAATATTTCACCTCATTAGTAATTGAGGAAATCTAAATTTAATCACAAGATGCCACTTTTTACCTATTAATTTAAAAAAACTTAGCCAGGCATTGTGGCAGTCTGTGAGGCTGAAACAGGAATATAGCAACTTTGAGCCCAGCCTAGGTGCTTAGCAAGAATCTGTCTCAAAAGTAAAAACTGGGTTGAAATGTATCTCAGTGCAGAGGGTCTGGATTCAGTACCCAGTACTGGGAGGAGAAAAACATGAAGAAGCAACCTGATGATACCAAGTGATTGAAGGATGTTAGATTGCCAGTAACACTTTTTTTGATGCTGGGGATTGAACCAAAGGCCTTGGGCATGCTAAGC
>RJWM01010852.1:46351-62343 GCA_004363535.1 Dasyprocta punctata
TGTGAAAGATGTGCATGGCAGCACTGACTTGATGGCAGAAAACCCTCTGGGAACAATCTAGATGCCCAGCTGCAGAAATACGGAAAGACAGGAGGGAATGTGACACGGGGAGAGGGTACACATAGTAAACTGAGACTGGTAATACCAAGTTCTGAAGTTGGGCGGGAGGTTGCCTGGTTTTTTTCTATGTGTAATTCTTAGTTTATATATAAGATTGCATAAAACAAGTCTGAAAAATGACATACTAGATTAATTGCCTCCTGATTAACTCAGGGGTAATATCCAGAGTTTTGTCGTTGCCACTTAGGAAATTTGACCAACCATGGTAGCAATAAGAGATCACCACTAGATTATTAAGTATGTGTTCTGTGTGCCTAGTAAACTTTGTTTGTTTGTTTGTTTTGTTTTGTTTTGTTTTGTTTTGTTTTGTTTTTGAGACAGGATCTAGCTATGTAGTGCAGGCTGGCCTTGAATTTGCTTATGTAGCCCAGGCTAGACTTGAATGCATAGCAGTCTTCCTGTCTCAGCCTCCCAAGTGCTGAGATTTCAAGCCTGCACCACCACATCCAGCTGGATGCAACTGTTCTGAAATATGGATGATTTATGCCAAGAGGATATCATAAATGTAAACTCTCATTCTTTGCGTAGGTAAAATCATCTCTATCGATACCAGTTCCCTGAGAGCTGCTGGCAGAACTGGCTGGGAAGATTTAGTGAGAAAGTGCATTTATGCTTTTTTCCAGCCTCAGGGCAGAGAGCCATCTTATGCTAGACAACTGTTTCAAGAAGGTAAAGTTTTCTCTCAATTATTTTCATTAATTTTGCTCTTTATTAATACAGAATAGTTTGTGTGGAACTTATGGCTTGATAAGTATTTTCTCCAAATTACTGTTTTTATAATAATCAGTTTTAGGAAAGGAAGAAATGGGTAAGCAAAGTAACTCATCAGTGGATCCTAAAATTTGGATGCACATTCTAAAGAACAGGATGTCATGTGGTGATCATTCACTCATTCATTCATTCATTCATTCAGCAGACATGTATCAAGTTCCTAACATGCACACACTCTGTGTATATCACATGCCAGAAATGCAGTGGTGACAAAGAAGAGGGTTTTGCTTTTAAGATGCTCATAATAGATTAAGGGAAGACAGCTCTAACAAGCAGTGTCACACAGGCTGTAGTAGAGATGTAACCAAAGAGGAAAAACATTCTGACCTGGGAATTCGAGGATAACTCTAGAAATGAAGTGATGTGTTTGTCTGACTCTTAAGGATCATTCCCAGCAGAGGAAGCATGTCGCAGGGCTTCTGGATAATGCAGAGGTCTGTGTCATGTACATTAACTTCGTAACTTTTGAAGCACCTCTATCTTCTGACTCATGTTGATATTATAAATAAAAAAATATGTCCTTTGAAGTTATTAACTAATGAATAGCTACTGTGTCTTAGTAAATTCTATGGGAGTATATAAGTGTATGTGCTGCCCTTAGCAATTAAACAGTATTTAGGAAAAAGAGGAAGATTTAGTTGCAAATTAAGGCTAGTTGAGAATTAAGGCCAGAAGGTTTACAGTTCAGAATTAATGAACTTTGATGTACTTTTCAAATATGGGCATTGAGCCAGGCGTGGTGGCGCATACTTTTAATCCCAGCACTCGGGAGGCTGAGGCAGGAGGATCGTTGTGAGTTCAAGACCAGCATGGGCTACAGAGTGAGCTCAAGGCCAGCCTGAACTGCATAGCGAGACTGTCTCAAAAACCACACACACACACACAAAAATAAGTAAATAAATAAATAATATGGTCATGTATCCAATATTCCCTTTCCAGTGTAATTCATTCTGTAACCTCTTTCTATGGCTATTCCTGTAAAACAATTAAGGATTTGTTTCTTTATTTTATTGTCCTTATTAATTTTAACATTTTCCCCATAACATTTCCTCAGTTTATAGATAATTTTCAGCTCATTATGTTTGAGATCAGCTGACTCCATACAGAACATGGAGGAAGTAGCTTGTCTTTTTTTCAGGAGACAGACTATAGAAAACTCAATCTTGGTTACTTCTGCGATAGCTTCTCACAGAGGAGTGATTTTCCAGTGGCTTCCTTGTAAAACTCATGCCACCCTTCATGCTGGTATCTCACTGGGGAGAGTCAAGAAGCTGTATGTTTATTTAAACTTCCCCAGACAACCCTGAAGCGCAGCCAGGTTTGGAAACCCTTACAATAAATACTTAATGGTACCCACTGGGTGCAAACTTTGTGACCGCCTCTATGCAGATTACTACGTGATTTTTTGCATACTATTGGGACTCAGTATCCACTCACTGCCTAAAGTACTGATGTATGTAGGTCTCTTTGTAAGTTGGGCCTTCTATGGCTTTACAGTGCTTTTAAAAACTTTTTTTTTTTTTTTGCTGTAATTTATATACATTTCCTCCAAGGCAAAGCAGGTCCAGATAATTGTTTCATCATCCTGATAAATACATGTAACAGAGCCAGTTTAAGGTATGAGTTTTTTTTGTTTGTTTGTTTTTGTTTTTGGTACCAGGGATCAAACTCACGACCTTGCACTTGCCAGGCAGGCACTTATGCCGCTGAGCTAGATCCCCAGCATAAGGTATGAGTTTTAAAACCATTAGAATTGTCTATTTAAAAAAAGGTTAATTAAACTATAATAAGTAATTTTATATTAGCGTGAAATGAAACAATTTAGAAAAAAATCTAAAGAAATATAACCTGACATATCTTATCCATTATGTTTGTTCCTTTCACTTATTTTGGGGGGTTTTTTGTTTGCTTTGGGTCTTTGTTTTTTGTTTTGTTTTGTTTTTTATGGCACCAGGGATTGAACTCACAATCTGACGCCCGCTAGGCAGGTGCTTAAGCCACTGAGCCAAACTCCCGGCCCTAGTTTTTTTGAGACAGGGTTGCACTATGTAGCTCAGGCCGGCCTTGTGCTCGCGTTGTAGCCCAGGCCGACCTCGAACTCACAACTCTCCTCCTACCTCAGCCTCCCGAGTGCTGGAATTAAAGGCGTGCGCCACCATGCCTGGCTGATTTTGGTTTTTTGAGACAAGGTCTTGCCATGTAGACCACCTGAGGCTTGAACTCAGTATGTAATCCAGGCTGGCTTCAAACATGGGGCAATCCGCCTGCCTCAGCCTCCCGAGTGCTGGGGTTACAGGCATGCGCCACCTCACCCAGCTCACTCCACTTTTTAAAACCAAGAATTTCTTTACAGAAATGGCATGCTGAATCCAGGCATGGTGGCATACACTTGTAATCCCAGCAGTAAAGAGGTTGAGGCCGGAGGATTGCTGTGTGTTCAAGGCCAGCCTAGACCACATAGAGAATTCAAGGCCAGCCTAAACCATATAGTGAGACCCTGCCAAAAGAGAGCCAGAGACAGACAGACAAACAGAGAAAAAGAGAGAAAGAAAGTTAGTTATTGTACTTACAGGTTTTCTTAGAAGTAAGACTAGCAGAGTTCACATGATTCCTGTTTCTAGTGTTTTGGCGATTCTGGACAATTTTCCAAGCACCTCCATGAATACAGCACATCTTTTTCTGGTATTTTGTATTCAGCAATGTAAAGCATGGTGACAACATTGTGGTCCATGAAACATATGAGAATCACTCTTCAAGACAGTGACCTGCTGAATTAAACTTGAGATGAGGATTCAGGTATTTTAACAATCCTCAAAGATAATGCTTAAATTTAAGAATCATTGTTCTGTCAAGAATGAAGGAGAGAAACCAGGAGTTTAGCTCAGTGGCACAATTGCCTGCCTGGCAAGCGTGAGGTCATGAGTTTGATCCCCAGTACAAAAAAAAAATGTTTAAGAATGAAGAGAGATATAAAATTTACATTTGCAGTTACCTGGCCTCTTTCACTTAGGCACATTGTAAAATGAGTGAGATGTGTTCCTGTTTGAATGGCTAATTATCCAAAAGACAGAAAAGAACAAGTACTGGTGAGGAAGTGGAGAAAAGGGAAACCTTGAACACTGTTGGTAAGAATGTAAACTTGTACAACCATTGCAGAAACCAAAATGGAGATTCCTCAAAAAATTAGAAATAAAACTACTATGTGGCCGGGCATGGTGGCACATGCCTTTAATCCCAGCACTTGGGAGGCTGAGGTAGGCGGAGCGTTGTGAGTTCGAGGCCGGCTTGGGCTACAGTGCGAGTGCAAGGCCAGCCTGAGCTACATAATGCGACCCTGCCTCAAAAAACCAGGGCTGGGAGTTTGGCTCAGTGGCTTAAGTGCCTGCCCTGGCAGGCGCAAGGTTGTGAGTTCAATCCCCGGTACCGCAAAAAAAAAACAAAAAACAAAAAACTACTATGTGATCCAACAATCCCACTTCTGGGTATTTAACCAAAGGAAATGAAATCATTATGTTGAAGAGACATCTCCCATGTGTTTTACAGCACTATTCACAGTAGCCAAGATCTAGAATCTAAATGTTCACTGATGGGTGAATGAAAAGAAGGAATATGGGGTGTATATATATATACACAAGGAATACTATTCAGTCACAAAAAGGAAACTGTCACTTGTAACAGCATGAATGAGCCCAGAGATCATTATGTTAAGTGAAATAAGCCAGGAGCTGGGCATGGTGGCCCCACATGTAATCCCAACACTCAGGAGACTGAGAAAGGAGGATTTCCACAAGTTTGAGCCCAGCCTGGACTACATAGTGAATTCAAAGGCAGCCTGAATTACATAAAGAGACCCTGTCTCAAGAAAAACAAAAACCAGGTACAGAAAGATAAATACCACATGATCTCACTTGTGTAGAATCTATGATAGCAGTCTTACAGAAATAGAAAGTAGAATGGTAGCTACCAGAGCTGGGGTGGTTGGCCAGGGTGGGAAGGCCAGTTGCAGTGACATTGATCAGAGTATTGCAGTCAACTGGAGTAAGTTCAAGAAATGTGTTGTACAGAATAGTGACTGTAGTTGATGACAGTATGTTGTATATTTGAGAAATGCTTGGGGTGTGGATGGTGAGTGTTCTTACCACAAAAATGATGAGTACATGAGGTGTTGCATGTCTTGATTAGCTAGATTTAAACACCCACAATATATATGTACCTCAAGGACCATATTGTACAGGATAAATAAATGCAGTTTTGTCTGTCAATTTAAATAAATTTGGGGGAGGGATAATGAGATAAATTATGTTACTATGTCCTTGATTTTAGGCCAAAAAAAAAATTGTCTTCCATCACGTTTTTTTCTGTCCATTAACTTACTGTTTCAAGGCAGCAATTGACAATAAAAATCCTAATAAGAACTAAAAATTTTATTTCTTATCTTATTCAGCTGCTTTTGGCAGAGACAGCTCATGAAGTACTTTTAAAGGATGTTTACTATGTTATTTTCCAGAATCAGATTTAAAAATGCCCATTAGTCTTATGGAAGCGCTCATATAGACTAGATTAAGACCATGATTCTGCATTGAAACTAGGGGAAATGGGTATCAGGACCACTCGAGGAGCTTTTTAAATAAGGATAAGTTCCATGCAAGTGTAGGTGGTTTGGTAAACTTTCCAGGTGCTGTTATTTCAGAACTTTGGCTTTAAAGGAAAATGTGGGTTAGGATATTTCCCAAGGTCACTGATAAGATAGATTGATGTGGGCAGTTTATTTTTTTTTCAATTTTTCTTTTTTAGAGCAGAATATATTTATTGAGAGAAAGAAAGCTTTTGTTTGAGAGAGAGACAGAAGGGTCCTGAGTGAGTTGCCAAAGATGTCTTTTCTAGCGACTTTTATAGTGCAAAACCAATGTGGGCAGTTTTAAACCAGATTTCTTGGCCCCACCCAGTGCTGCTAAATCATTGTGTAGTCTAAGATGTTTTTAACAGAGAAGTTTAGAAAACATGAAACTAGGTTCCACGAGACACTAATAACTGTAACTAGGAATTAAAACTTCATGCTTAACCTAGGGAAATGTATCAGTCTCCCACTTTTGGGAGTTCAGAAGGCATGTTTGAAGTATTTCAGCTTCTAGGAAGTTCTACAATAAAAATACTTTTCAAACCTTGTTATTTAAACTTATTTTTCTTCAGAATACTCTCCTGTAGCACATCTGGTAGCAGTTATGGAGAGCACTAGTGAGAGGAAACATGGAGCCTATAAACTAGTTTCATGGGTCTTATTTACCTACTTAGAGAGGTAGTGGACTATCATTCTTGTCTTTGAAATGCCCATGGTGTACTGTTACGTGAAAAAGTGGAATAAGAAAGCACAGCATGAGCCGGGCATGGTGGCACACGCCTTTAATCCCAGCACTCGGGAGGCTGAGGTAGGCGGAGCGTTGTGAGTTCGAGGCCAGCTTGGGCTACAACGCGAGCCTAAGGCCGGCCTGAGCTACATAGTGCGACCCTGCCTCAAAAAACCAGGGCTGGGAGTTTGGCTCAGTGCCTTAAGCGCCTGCCCTGGCAAGCGCGAGGTTGTGAGTTCAACCCCCGGTGCCGCAAAAAAAAAAAAAAAAAAAAGCACAGCATATATAGTATGATCTCACTCTTGTGTGTCTATTTATTCAATTCTAGAAGACTAACAAAATGTCAAAAGTCATTATATCTGAGTGGTAAGATTACCGATGACTATTCTTCCTTTGTCTGTTGCCTTAATTTTATAGTCACAAAATAAAAATTTTTTCATTTTAAAAAGTCACAAGCAAAGTTGAAAAGTGTTTATAGTTTCAAGAAATGTACAAGCAATAATATAAAACATAATTACCAATATTAATGAATAGCCAGGATGCTGTTTGAGGTGTGTGTAATGTAGTTAATTCCATGACCCACATAACAGAGTTAACTGAAAGTCTTTTTATGTTACACTTTGTTGAAAATATTTAAAATATGAGTTTACTTTCTTCTTGTAAAAATTTCAATATTCTAAAAAGAGTTTACTTAATGGTCATTGAAAATTTTGCAACATCAGAAGTAATTTTTCTTTACCTCATAACAATTTTTGAGAAATTGAATTCTTTCTGCATATTTAGAATAATACTAAAAAGAAAAAGAAATCTCTACCAGCCTGGAGCCATGGTACCCTTCCACACATTTTATACCTGCCCAGTTAGTTAACATTAATGAGGCATGCTTGTTTGAGGTCATCTCAGTACCAAATTGGATAGAGTCAAAATCCTCAACAGCCCTGCCTCTACAACTCCATGATCAGGAAAATTTTAATATTTTCTTTGCTTTTTATCTTAGTTTAGGCTTCTTTTAGGGAGAAAAAAACAAAAGCAGTTGTGATGCAGAAGATTTTTTTGGAGAATTTCTAGGATATCAGAAATATGACTTCAGTTATATCCCTTCCTTCTAAAAAGTTCAGGGATGGACACAGAAGTCGGAGGTCAAAATGCTAGCTAGCTATGTACCTGGAAAATTGAGATCATGAGTGAACCCAGGACCTATGATCAAAATGTGATTCTAAACCTAGACCTTGAAACCCATTTATGTGGAAGACTTGCTATGTAGAGTAAATGTTTACCAAATCTGTGAAGGGCCGTGGCTACATTACTCCTTACCCAGCAACGCAACGCCATAACTGAGCACTGCACTCAGGGGTGCTCTGTCACTGAGTTAAATCCCCAAGACCTTTTTTCTGAGTTACTTCAGCAAGTTCTCCGGGCTGGCCTTGAAACTGGGATTCTTTTGCTTCAGCCTCCTGAGAAATGGGATTACAAGTGTATGCCACTGTGCCTGGCTCCTTACTCATCTCTTAATTCAAAACATCAGTGATGATGTTTGAGCTGTTGATATAAGCAGTGTTTAGGGGTTGACTGTGAATGTATGTGACTCAGGACATTTTTATTTTTGAAGCTGCTCATTGTCTGTTTTCTTTAGTGGTTATTCAAGAAATATTTGTTCAAAACCTGCTGTGTAGTAAGCTCCATGCTAGATATTGTCTCACAGTAACAGACTATATTTTAGTAATGAGTAAACTGAGACGGACTAAGGTTAATTTGCACTAAGACCTAAACTTATATATGAGAATCAAAGGTCAGGCCTACTTCTAACTCCTTGGCTTAGTCTTTTCATTGATCCTTATTGCCTTCCTTTTTACTGTTTCTTCATCTGAACAATCAAGCACCAAAGTTTCAGTTAACTGAAGAGTCTAATTAATCATAGCATCAAGGGTTATAGGAATATTTCTCAGAGGTAGATTGAGTGCCCAAGGCCTTAGGTTCAGCCTCCAGCACCACAAAAAAATAAAAATAAAAAAGAGGTATGACTGTATTGTTACTCTTTTCTTATTTCAAAGATTGGCTGTGTGAATTATAATATGGTAAGTCATGTGCCATACATTATGATTCAAAATAATTCTCACTTCAGAACTTAAGGTATGATAAATTCCTTGTATTTCATTAATAAAGTCCCTCAGATTACAAAATTTTCACGAGTAGTTCTGTTTAAGTAGCATGATTAATCAAAAGTCCAGTCTGGACTACATAGCAAGACCATGTCTCAAAAAAATAAATAAATAAAAATTGACTCTAGATACCTACAAGAGTAAAAACATAAATTAACAGGCATGGTGGCACACGCCTGTAATACCAGCCCTTGAGAGGCAGAGGCAAGAGGATCACCATGAGTTCAAGGCAATACTGGGCTACATAGCTAGACCCTGTCTCAAAAAAAATTTTTTTTAATTTAAAAATTACATAAATTGACATAGAAATATTTGAGAAGATAGCTAAGATTGAAAATTTTCCCTTTAAAGAAAGTTATGGCTATTGATCACATGTCAGTATTAGCCTGGCTAGATGAAGTTCATACTCAAGATTGGTCAGCCAGCACTTTCTGCATCATTTTATTGCAAAGCACAGTACAGGATTCAGTGGAGAACAGAAAACAAATGGACACAGTACCAGCCCTTACACTTACTGTACCTAGTGAAGGAAAATAAATCTGTAAGAGGAATGTAGGAGGAGTGTTTAGGAAATGATGAGAAGTAAGGCTGAAAATGCAAGTAGAAGTCAGATTGCTTCAAGCCATGCTGTTCAGTATGGCAGTCACTAGTCACAGGTGGCTTCTGAGCACTTGACATGCAGCTAATGTGACCAAAGAACTGAATTTTAAATTTTACTTAATTTCAAACGCCCACATGTGGCTGATGGCTGTTGTATTGAACAGTGCAGCTTTGTATAATAACCAGTAAGTGTTTCCCAGAAGAATAAGGAAAACCTGAAGAGAAATAACAAGGTAAGGAAATAGGTAAAATGGCATAACATGAAACATATATCTGTCTTCTCAGGCCCTTTATGTATTCTTAGATTTATCATCTTCATGTTAATAGTTTAAGATTCCTATTTTTGGTTGCAGTTGTATTTTCCAAAATGAATTGTTGAAAAGATTGGAACTGTTGATTAACAGTTGGGATTGTTAATAAAATTTTTAGACTTACTCTAGCCAACATTTACTTATATCCTTCCACAGAAATCATGACTAAATATCACCCTGCATTCTGTCTGGTAAACATGCCAGTGATTTCACTGAAATTGCTAGATGGATAAAGAATGTGTTTGGTTGGACATAGATCTTGATCCTGTCAATTAAGTTTTTGTCCTAGTTTTTTTTTTGTCCTAGTTTTATTACTTAGATTTATTGTTGTACAGGTTTACAACATATTCTGCCTTCTGCAGTTGACTTTGGATCCCCAAGACAATAAAATGGGATATATCTTCTCTTTCAAGTAATATGTAGCTTTAAAACTTATTTGTTTGATAAAGTCTGTTTCATATGTCATTTAAAATGCAATTGAAACCCTTTCTGAAATGTCCTTGAAAAACAGGGCTAACCTTAATACAGGCTGAGATATAATAATCATTTGTGGCAATAATTCCTTTTTTTTCCTGTGGATATGATTTCTAACCTTGATATAACTGAATTTATTTATTAAATCCTTCTTAAAATTCTATTGTATTACTAAAATATCAATGGCATTTTATTTCTTAGTAGTCTGATGCAGCCTTTACAATTAGTAAGCATTTACCTCTATGATTAGAATTTTGTCTGCTGTTAGAAAGTCTTAATACAATATAAGTATTATTCATAAAGTGATTTGACTGCCATAACCAAGATTTGTTCCTTATGTTAGTAGTAATTGGCTTTATCTTAATTTGCTCGTTACTAAACTTGAAAAATTCAAACATTATTAATACATACCAGGCATAATAATTCCACAGGAGGCTGAGGCAGGAGGATCACGAGTTCTAGGCTAGCCCAGACAATTTAGTTAAACACTGTCTCAAAATAAAAGACAAAAAGGGCTGGGGATGTAGCTCAGTGGTAGAACACCCCTGGGTTTGATCTCCAGTAAAGCATGGTCAGGAGGTGGGTGGTAACATAGAGTCCACCAAAAAAAAGTATACACATTTCAGGAAAAGAAAAACTTGTATAAATATTTTAATATTGAATTTATCAAGACATCATGAGAATAATACAAGTTACCTTTGGCCTCTGCAATTACAGGAGATGCTCAAAGTGATGACCATTTGCTTCCAGATATTAGTATGGCAAACTGCTGAAAATTGCATTTTCAAACTTTTCTCTAAGGTCAGCAGTGTAGTGTATTTTCTGCGGTACATAACATCCTCTAGGGTCACACTATCTGCTGAAAGAAACATTGTACTATTTTTCTTTTCCCAAAATATATGTACTTTTTTTGGCCAACTCCGTGTATACCTAATAATTTATCAAACGGAACCTTACTGATTCACATACCTGAGTGAAATTTTTAACTTGAATATTAGTAAAGGAATTCTGTAAACTAATCAAAACTTAAAGGATGAATTGTATGGCTTGTGAATTATATCTCAGTAGAATTGTTGTTTTAAAAATCAGCCCAACAAAACAAAACTTGCTAAAGGTAACTCTGAAAGTAAAGGAAAAACAAGTACTTCCTGACATTTTTAATGGAGACTTAATAAATTTGAAGTGCTGCCTCATTATAGGGAAAGATTAAAGTTGCTATTCTCTTGGCTTGGGGTTTCTTCATAATCTTAATTTATGAGAGGAGGCACCTGTGCAAGGAGGACTAAATTGAAACCTGTCATCAAGTGCTTTATTTCAACTGAAATCATTTTTTCCACTCAGATACAGTATCTGCTTTGTCTGAACTATTCTTTATTTTGAGTCTGAACAGGCAGCTGTGGGGAGGGCATTTAAAATGAGACTGTAGGTAAAAATAAGGCCTGGTTTCTGTCCTTTGCCCAACGTTCAAGTACAGAATTTTAACTAGGTTTCTCTTTTGTTTGAAACAGTGATGACTCGTGGCACTGCCTCCAGCCCATCCTATAGATTCATATTGAATGATGGGACAATGCTTAGCGCCCACACCAAGTGTAAACTTTGCTATCCTCAAAGTCCAGACATGCAGCCTTTCATCATGGGAATTCATATCATCGACAGGTACTACTTATTTGGAGAGCTTCATATGAAATAAGTCAGTTCACATATCTCTTCTTAGAGAAAATTTATGCTCTTGGTGACTAGATACAGAGCTTCTAAGTTAGGCATAAAATTAGAGTACTGTACTGAATATATAGTCAATATATCCATTTTGGGTTTTAGAGTTTTGTCATCAAATAACTTTGTTTCATAAAGAAAGACAGGAAAGATGAGACTAAAAATATGTGTGTTAGGGGCTGAAAACAAAATGGTGCCTAAAGATTTATAAGTTTCCATCTATAAATTTGTAGTTTTAGAAGAAATTTCAGAGTTTGTAACATTGTTATTTTTATCTTTCATAGTGCTTTATTTTCATTAGGACAAACTTTATAGCTCTTGAATTCAGGTTGACAGTTTCGCACAGAAGCTGCAAATCATTCAACCATCAAGTTGAGATTTTCGAGCACAAGCGCTGTTTCCTCTAATTTTTCCCCCTCTCTAAATATGTTTTATACTGGTATACATGGCAAAGTCATGGAACTGCTCTTTTATCCAGTAACCTATTCAAATTCCTGCATTTACAACTGTTTATAACTTAATCAACAGACATTTTCCTCACTTCATCTTTTCTTCATCAGATGGTTTTGCTTATTGGAACATGGTAATGCCAGTCACAAATCTGTTGTTATAATTATGAATTTGAGTAAAGAACTCAGTGAAAAACTAAATTCAGTATTCCTTTTTTTTTTTTTTTTTTAGTTTTACCTAAAATTATTCTTGTGAGTGGAATTAGCAGAGTTCTTTTTTCATATTGTGATTTTTCTTTCAAAACATCTGCTATGTCTGCATATCACCCTTTTTAATTTTCACATCAGCGACACAGTATTTTCCTTACCCAGTCTTCCTCTTTGGAGTTGAAATACTTAAAAGCTGTAACAAGAAAGTCATGAATAAGTATTTTTAACAAACACATGAGAAGTTTCTCTTTTAACCAGAAGTATTATTATAATATTAACTGTCTGTATTAAGTTTAGGAAAGTTTCAAAGTACATCTGTTGGGTTTTTCTCATTGCTAAGACAGACTTCTTTTTCATATAACTGGACTGTTATCAAATGAAAGGGCCTGTAAGCACTATTTTCTAGGAAGTGTTACTGCTGCTTCACAGTGGTACTGACAGACAGTCCACTGCTTTTCCTTAATTTAAGATGACATAAAAGCTCTTTACTTGATAGTTTGCAACATTAACAAAGTCAGTGGTCTTGTATAATATACATGATAAAAATATTCTAATATAAACAAATGAAAATGTTTGAATAATAATCTCTCCCCCTCCCCCACCTTCCCCTAGGGAACACAGTGGGCTTTCTCCTCAAGATGACACTAATTCTGGAATATCAATTCCCCGAGTAAACCCTTCGGTCAATCCTAATATCTCTCCAGCTCATGGTGTGGCCCGTCCATCCACATTGCCACCGTCAAACAGCAACATGGTATCCACCAGAGTAAACCGCCCACAGAGCTCAGATCTTCATAGCAGCAGCAGTCATACTAATTCTAGCAACAACCAAGGGAGTTTTGGATGCTCACCTGGAAATCAGATTGTAGCCAATGTTGCCTTAAACCAGGGACAGGCCAGTTCCCAGAGTAGTAATCCATCTTTAAGCCTCAATAATTCTGCTATGGAAGGTACAGGAATTTCCCTAACACAGTTCATGTCTCCTAGGAGACAGGTTACTTCTGGCTTGGCAGCAAGGGCCAGGATGCCAAGCAATTCATTTCCTCCAAATATTCCAACTTTAAACTCCCCAGTTGGCATGACAAGTGGTGCCTGTAATAATAGTAACCGATCTTACTCGAATATCCCAGTAACATCTTTACAGGGTATGAATGAAGGACCCAGTAACTCTGTTGGCTTCTCTGCCAGTTCTCCAGTACTCAGGCAGATGAGCTCACAGAATTCACCTAGCAGATTAAATTTACAACCAGCAAAAACTGAGTCCAAAGATAACAAAGAGATTGCATCCATTTTAAATGAAATGATTCAATCTGACAACAGCTCTAGTGATGGCAAACCTCTGGATTCAGGGCTACTGCATAACAATGACAGACTCTCAGATGGAGACAGTAAATATGCTCAAACCAGTCACAAGCTAGTGCAACTTTTGACAACAACTGCAGAACAGCAGCTACGGCATGCAGATATAGATGCAAGCTGCAAGGATGTACTGTCTTGCACAGGCACTTCCAACTCTGCCTCTGCTAACTCCTCAGGAGGCACTTGCCCTTCTTCTCATAGCTCACTGACTGAGCGGCACAAAATTCTGCACCGGCTCTTACAAGAGGGTAGCCCCTCAGATATCACCACTTTGTCTGTGGAGCCTGATAAAAAGGATAATGCATCTACTTCTGTGTCAGTGACTGGACAGGCCCAAGGGAACTCTAGTATAAAACTAGAACTGGATGCTTCAAAGAAAAAAGAATCAAAAGACCATCAGCTCTTGCGCTACCTTTTAGATAAGGATGAGAAAGATTTAAGATCAACTCCAAACCTGAGCCTGGATGATGTAAAGGTGAAAGTGGAAAAGAAGGAACAGATGGATCCTTGTAACACACACGCAACCCCTGTGACCAAACCTGCTCCTGAGGAAATTAAACTGGAATCCCAGAGCCAGGTAGGTAATTTCTCACTTCACAGAATGATCTTCCTAGTTACTATTCCTTTTCATTTATTTTGCTGCCACCATAGACTAGGTTTGGATTCATGGTATGTTTTGTCCTGCCCATGGGACATGTACCAAGAGGTTAGTACAGTATCTGATTGGAAAAGCATAGGATGGCCTCAGAAGTTCTCTCTAGAACTTTATAGGGTTGCAGGACTCGTGGCATTCAAAAAAGTAGACTTTTCTTTCTGTAAAGTCAGCTTTCACATCTTTGGACATATTCAAAAACACCTTCCCTGTCCACCTCCTCCCAGTCCCACATATTAAATTCAAGTCTGGCCAGGCATGGTGGCACCCACCTTTAATCCCAGCACTTGGGAGGCTGAGGTAGGCAGAGCGTTGTGAGTTTGAGGCCAGCTTGGGCTACAACGCGTGCGCAAGGCTTGCCTGAGCTACACAGTGCGACCCTGCCTCAAAAAACCTAGGGCCAGGAGTTTGGCTCAGTGGCCTATGCGCCTGTCTGGCAGGTGCAAGGTTGTGAGTTTGATCCCCTGGTACCACAAAATAAATAAATAAATAATAAATTCAAGTCTGGGGTGGAACCTAGGAATCTGCCTTTTAGAGAAGTTCTCCAGAGAACTCTGATACATAACTAAGTTTGGGAACCTCTAATACAAACCAAGTGGAAAAGAAACATGAGCAGTTAGACAAGGCTACCTCGTTAAAGCATTCTAAAGCTTTGTTTTTGTTTTTTATTTTTTGTTTTCTGAGACAGGGACTCACTATGTATTCCAGACTGACCAACCTTGAACTCACTTTGTAGCCCAGGCTGGCCTGGAACTCAAGGTGATCCTCCTGCCTCAGTTTCCTAGATGCTAGGATTATAGGTGTGTGCTACCACACTCAGCTTTCTAAGGCTATTTTTGTTCTCATTTGATTCTAATCAACCTCAATCCCTGTCAGAGAAGAGGGTTTGAATATTCTGGGTAGCAGAATGTCACTCTTACCTAACATGACCTGAAAGAGGAGTAAATAAAAATAAGTCTTTTGTAAACTGTTGTGGATTAGGAGCTTGTATGTCTGGGATGGGTTGGCATTGTTACAAAGATTAACAGGCAGCTTCATTTGATGAATACTTGTGAATTTTGAAAGATGCTTGTATGGTCCCTAAACTCTAGGAGCTCTCATGTTATGTAGAGACAGAGTAAAGACACTCACAAAATAGTCAATAATTTATTTACAAAGCAGCTTATCACCAAAGACTCTCCACTATGAAATAAAATTTGCACTTAGTATGCCTGGGTCCTTCAGTTTCTTGAACCAGCTTGATTTTTTTGCTCTCCTTTCATGAAAGTCTCTTCTCTTGGGCATATGGCATTCTAGATATGTGGAAGTCCTTTGTACCCCTGAGCTAAGCCTATCTCCCTAAGTGTCTTCCGCCTTGTTCTCCTCTCTGTGCCTACTGAACTATTCATCCTTCACATGTCATCCTGATCAGATTGCTCCAGTTACAGTTCCTTCATCTCTGATCCTATGGGCCTTGTTTGTGTCTATTTACAGTTTGTCGTAACGCTGTGGGGGTGGTTACTGGGGATTGAACCCAGGCCTTTGCATTGAGCTATATCCTCAGCCCTTTTTTATTTTTTGAGACAGAGTCTTGCTCAGTTGCTCAGGCTAGCTCAAATTTGTGATCCTCCTGCCTCAGCCTCCCAGAATGCTGGGATCACAGGCATGCTAACACTATATTGACTATTTCTCGACATGTATTCTCTTTAAGGAGGGAGCTGTGTCTCATGTTTCTTAGTACAATGAAACTAACAGATTTGAAACTTTTGTAAATAAGAAGGGAAAGAGGGGTTGAAGGGAGGGGAGAGGAATGGGAAAAAGAAGCAAGATACATCATGTACAGGTACAAA